>BPTQ01000006.1:346494194-346669703 GCA_019973895.1 Chrysanthemum seticuspe
GGGTCGGGTCGTTGTGGTAGCTTGTGGGTTGATGTTGTTGATGTTTGGATGAGACGCGTGGAGCCGAAAAGCTTCTAGAGCTTGTTTGGTTCACATGTCTTAACCGTGACCGTGTCATGACCATTAGGGTCATAACATTGGTTTCGGGTATATTTGGTTTGTTGATTGGTTGGCGAGATTGATTTGGGTTGATTTGAGATTAAATTGGGCTATTATGACTTTTATTTGAAATTGATATATATATTGTCAACTTTGAGCAACGTCGGTGTTACTTTGACTTTTTAGTCAATAGTTGACCCCGACAACGCCGTAACATGGACTTTAGTATAATTTGGACTATTGATTGATTAAAAGTCGAGAAGTCATGACTCGTGCTTGTGGACTCAAAACGAATAACGATATGAAACTAATATATAAATTTGACGAAATGTATATATGAAAATGCTAATAAACTATGAAACATTAATATTATGAATATAAAATAAAACGGTCACAAACATGCGACATAATCGTCTATACATTGCTATAAACCAGGTCAAGATATGGGCAATATCAACTTTAAAACTACCCGTCATAATTGATCAAAGCGTTGATGGTCATGGTAAGCTTAACAAACAGATAATCCATTAGTCACAAAATACATGCTCAGATAGGGTAGCTGTTTGAAAAAATTGGATTGCCCACCATGGCTGCAACCTTAACATGCTGCCAAGCCAATATATGGGCATTATCATTTTGTAAAATACCCGTCAGAATTCATCATAGCCTTGATTTTGTTGGTAAGCTTACTCCACGCTTAAAGCAATAAGGAAATAATCAATTTTAACATTAAAACTGAACCAAAGTCAAGATGTGCAAACTAATTGTCCATCTAATCACATAACCTTTACCAAATCACGATAAGATCATCATATAACACATTTCCTAACTGGTTCATTCATTCATCAGAATCAAGAACCCAAATCCCAAATTGCAACAAGCTTAGATTTTGACAAGTAGGTCGTCATTAAAACATCAAATATTGGTCAGACAATTATCAATTTATTAACATGAAACATAAAAATCAGATAAATACCTTTTTAATTCTTTGATGAACATGTTTTCATCGCTTTCAACCCCAATACAACCATACGATGATCAACTATATATGATCATTTCATCAAAATTGAATCATCAATTTGAATACACGAACACAAGATGTCTTAAATATATGTTTTAGTTTGATGGGAAGAGATCTAGTGAGAATAGAAATTGAAATAAGAAGAATGAGAAGAAATTTGAGCCACACAATTCAAATGAGGAGGAGAAATTCAAGGAGAGATGCATCTATTTCTTTAGGTGCATCTGAAATGTGCGGCTGTGGTTTCTTCTCACCCTTCTCATTTTAATTTTACTTCTCATTTGATCCTTTATGTTGTATATTAGAAACCCCTAATTTCACTTGGAAACCATATTTTGTTTTTGCAAGTTTTCAGGACTGTGTGTTTGACCCATGTGTGTGTGAGAGAAAACTAAATATCATTATATAGTTTAAACTATAAAAGGAAAAATTCCATAAATAAAAGCATATTAACATATGCTAAACTATTATCATTATATAATACGCATCAATAACATTGTCATTGTTAATAACTACATCAATCTAACATCCCCATCATAAACCATATACACCATCTACCCCCAAAAGACAACCATACACAGATCACCAAGATGACAAAACACAAAACACATACATAAACATATGACCTAATCATAAAAATCCATGATGTCCATATGCTACTCCTTCTCATCCAAACATGCACGGGCTTCAAACAACAAGCCCCTCAAAACCTCCAGCCTCCTGCGCATCCTGATCATCTGCAACCTCAAGCACTCATAGACATCCCCACTAGCTTCTTCATCATCATGATTAAGAGACCACACCTCAGCCATCCTTTCAGTCTGCACATCTATCTTCCTCTGTAACTCATTGCATCGCTCCCCAAGAAACCTCATAAACGCTTCATCTTCTGTGTGATCTTGAATGAAAAGGAACTTGAAACTTTGATGTAGTTTTTCTAATCTGGACATGTCTTTCAACTCACTGATGTAAGGAGTGTTCGCCATTGTAATTATTGGTGGTAGGTGAAAGTGTTGGTTGATAGTCAGATTAAGAGATAAAAATGAAGTATATATTCTAAATAAATGTAACTAAACCACACTCTAACTAAACTACTAAGGAACCCAATAGGTATCATCAATGAAAATGTTAATTAGACTATTAATTCACATTTTTTGTTTTCCCATGAAAAAATAACAAATACTTTTTGGAGAATAGAAGCTTTGCAGTAACACATAAAATACTTCCAGTATTGATAAAAAAATTTACAAAATGTATACATGAATTTGGCAATATAACATAACCAACCCTGGACATTTGAAAATTATGAAAAATGGTAGTAAAAATAAAAACGTCATTCCCTCCAACTTCTCGAAAAAAAATTAATCAAAACGAATACATATATATACTAGACGAGTACCCCGTGCATAGCAACGGGATTTTATAGTGAGAAATTGTTTAGAGATAAAAAAGGGTTTATGGGTTACAAACGAAAAATAATAGAAGTTTGAAGATTTGGGGATTAAACATAATGTTTTGAAACCAGGTTCGACCCGGGTGGTTCAACTGGTTGAACCGTTCCGGTCAAAAAACATATTGATTTAAACCGCGTCAACCCGATGGGTTGGATCAAAAACGGGTCAAATTAAACCGTGTCACTTTTTACTTTTTAGGTTGAATCTGTTGGTCCGGTCCAATTTTCAAAACTATATATACTATCAACTTGTTAGCTTGTATGAAGCTTTGTGTGTTTTATCAATTTGTATAATGTGTATAATAACATGTACTTTTAATTTTTGGGTGTTTTAAAATAATATTAATTAGTATGTTTAATTATTTTATATTTTGGATTATGTTGTCTTTATATGTAGTATAGATGTGAAGAAGTGAGTCCTCCTGTTGTCCCCAATAGGATGCTGACACATGTTTAGCCATACTATATGAGTTAGGGGTTGTTTACTTTTTTCCTTAGCTAAGAGATTGGACCCACTTACCATTTAATATTATTACTTTTTTAAGTGGGGCCCATAAAAATCCTTTGTTTGGTCTATATCCACAAGTGATGAAAATTGAAATCCTTCCCATTAAGAGGCTTGGAGAGACGTGGGACCCACATGAATCCTTAGCTAAGAAGAAAAATAAACAGCCCCTTAGTCATCTCAATCAATGCTCTTAACATAAACCTCTTCACATGTACTCTTATAAGGTTAAGTAACTATCTAAAATAATATGAACCTAATGACCAAACATTTAGTTATGAAAAATTAGTCACAATCCATGCATCGCACGGGTTGAATAAAGCCTCGTATAGTATAATAATAATTTATCTATTTTATAATATCTATTTTCTCCGTTTTTGGACATTTTCATATGTTTTTAAGAATTTTCGCCCGTTTTCATACGTTTTCTTACACTTTTACATACATTTGTATGTTTTTACACGTTTTTATCTGTTTTAATACGTTTTCGTACGTATTTATCCCTTTTAATCTTTTTTTATACGTTTCCATTGTTTACACGTTTTCGTCCTTGTTTACACATTTTCGCTGGTTTTTTCATGTTTTAATTCGTTTGCATACGTTTTCATCTGTTTTTACATATTAACGTACATTTTCATACGTTTCATACATTTGCTTACGTTGTTACACGTTTTCGTCCGATTTACTCAATTTTTGTCCGTTTTTGTCCGTTTTCATCCGTTTTTACCCATTTTCATAAATTTCAAATTTTTGTGCTTAATTGCTTATCTGGAACTGCTTATTAGTTATAGTTGCTTAATTAGTTGCTTTAAGTCCATTTTTAGCTTTTGTTTGTTCATTTGTATGCGCCATGTGATGATTTTAGTGTATCTGCAGTTATATGTGTCTTTGACACAGCTGGTTTGAAGTTATATGGGTGTTTGGGACTGTGGGTAAGCACCAATTCTGTCAGGGGTGTTTTTTGTTTCAAAAATTGTTTGATTTTTCAAAAAATAGATTTTCTAATTCATATTTAAATTGCAGCCAAAAATTAAATATTTAAATGCTATATTATCAATTTGGAGTCACATTTTAAAATTATCAAATATGGAGCCAAATTTCAGCCAAAATTTTTAAAATTACTTTGGAAATTATGGTTTCCTTAATTGAAAAACTGCCCCATCATTAGCCCTATTTTTACTCCAATAAATCAGGCTTCAAGCAAAACAACCAGAACTTCAATTTTTACACCATTATTTACCAATTAAGTTTACTAATTTTCTTTATCATGGCAACGTAAACCAATTATCCGGCTGATTTGGTTTATTCTGATCGTGAAAATGAAAACCCTTTAGGATATGAATCAGAGACGTATTCAGATGTGGGTGAGGATGTTGAAAACAACCATTCAATTGCGAATGTTGTTAAGAGGGGCATAACTAGGTTAGCTAAGTTTTGTAGGGAATATGGAAAAACAGACGGAATAAAGGTCAGTGTAACCTTCGATGCACTGGATAGGTTATCAGGAAAAAACAGAGCATTGTTTTCGAGTTTTTTGGGTGATTTGGTTCGTGAGCATATAGGTGTCAAGATTCTATCCTGTAAAAAGGTTGATTCATAAGCAAGAGATAAAATGTGGGACGAAATCACGGTACACATATACTTTTTTTTAACTAGTAGTGGCTTGGCTGTCGTAGGTACAAGGTGTTAATAAGTTTATCTCTGCATTTACATTATGTGCAACTAATTAACAACAATTTGTTAATCTTTGCAGCGATATTTTGATGTTGACTTAACGGTCAGAAAGCTGATAATGAATCATCTTGGTCAACTTCTAAGGAATTTCAGAATGAAATTGACACAAAACTACATATTGCCCAACCAAAATACCCTTTCAAAACTAAATGAAGTCCCGAAAAAGTATAGTGCAATTATAAAAGCCGAAGATTGGGTTAATTTTGTAAACTACACAGCCAGCGAGGAATACAAGGTGTTAATTAGTCATTTTTATTCAAGTTCAAATATCTTTCACCTTTTCATATGTTTCCATATATATTAGTTGTATACTATCAGCATTACTACATCTAAACGCCGTATGATTTTGTGTTGCAAGGTGAGATCAGCAAAATCTAAAGTGTCGCGTTCCAAGTCTGTTTATGATCATACAATGGGACGAGGTGGATACGCCCGTGTGATAGAAAAAATGGTAACAGTAAAAATTTGCACACTTGCATTTAATAGCATCATACTTTCGTTTATATTCGTTTATCTTACATTTGTATGTATTTGACGTTTATAAGATCGAGAGTAAAGAAATTGAACCAGATGAAGAACCACCGCGTGGTACGCTGTGGTTGAAAGGAAGGGAGAAAAAAGACGGATAATATCACGATGATGTTTCCATATATATTAGTTGTATACTATCATCCCCCTGGGATTTTTGAATTGCACATACATGTATTATTTACCGTGTTTTATATATATAGGAAACTGTTAAATCTGTCGCATCTAAGAAAGAGACTAGATCAAAACGAAAGGATTCTTCACGTCAAGTTTCCGAATCACAAGAACTTGAGTCTCCATTAATAGTACTACCACAAGTATGTATTTAAACATTTTCATATGTTCGTTAGTTTAATTCATTACTGATACATATATACATGCAACAAATTATCTTTTTAGGTAATTAAGTGCAGACTGTGGCACTTAAAGAAATCAAGTATTATTGCTGAGGGTACCGTGTACAAAAATGATGGAAAAGAAATGCTTCATAACGAACCACTCCCAAAGGATTGCTACAGAGTTTCTATTGATAAATCTTTAGTGGACGCAGCATGCATACCGGATGTAGGAAGTAACGGTTTCAAAACAGTTAAGGATGCGGATGGTTTTTATGCATGGCCAACGAATCAAGTGGTTTTCAATGAAAAGGTACATACATGCATGTGTTTTATAAACCTACATATATGATTCTTCATATTGAATTCAGTGTTTGATACACCCGGCTTTTGTTTCCTACAGGTAACACCACCAAGTACCATAAAACTGATTGGTGAGAACAACACTGCACCTAAATTACAAACGAAGCGCTACGTCTCTAGTGATGCCATGCAAAAGGAAGCTAAGAAGATCAAGAGTAAGAAGTCGTTAAATTATTGAGAATTTTATTATGTACGACATTACAATTTTATATACATTTCCAATTTTATTGTATTTGAATATATTTTGTACATATATATATATATATACATATATATATATATATATATATATATATATATATATATATTTGAATTTGTTTTGATATATATTGATTTCTTATATGTGACTAAAAGATGCATATAGTCACAATTATTAATACTTTTTTGTCACAGTTTGTTTAATTTGATGTGTGACTAAATGTTAGAAAATGCCACACAAACATAAAATTCAAGTGGCCATTGGATGATCTATAGTCACACAAAACACACATTTCTTCACTTAAAACACCATATGGTCACACTTATTAACACTTTTGGCCACTTTATGATTAATTGTATGTGACTAAATACTCAAAAGAAACATGCTTTGTGTGACTAAATGTTAGAAAAGGCCACACAAACATAAAATTAATGTGGCCATTGGATGAGGAATAGTCACACAAAACACACATTTCTTCACTTAAAATACCATATGGTCACACTTATTAACACTTTTGGCAACTATATGATTAATTGTGTGTGACTAAATAACCAAAAAAAAACATGCTTTGTGTGACTAAATGTTAGAAAAGGCGACACAAACATAAAATTCAAGTGGGCATTGGATGATCAATAGTCACACAAAACACACATTTCTTCACTTAAAACACCATATGGTCACACTTATTAACACTTTTGGCCACTTTATGATTAATTGTATGTGACTAAATACCCAAAAGATACATGCTTTGTGTGACTAAATGTTAGAAAAGGCCACACAAACATAAAATTCAAGTGGCCATTGGATGATCAATAGTCACATAAAATACACATTTCTTGTAAAACCTGAAATCTACAATCTGAGTAAAGACTAAAATACCCTTGGAACTAAAATTTATAAAATACGTAAAATATATTTATAACATTTAAAGAAATTAAAAGTTAACTTGTGAATACTTAAAAACCTAACTAAAATATATTACGTGATTGATTTTGGTACGACGAAGATTTAATGTTTCGTAAATGATTTGGGTCGTGTTTCTTTTGTTTCGTGTGGACAAGGCCGAAGCCCATGGTGTGCGTGTGGTGGTATGTTCGGTTGGGCCAAAACCGAAACCCAATTCCTTTCCTAGTTTAACTCAAATACTACTACTATATATACAATACATAAATCACAAAAGTGAAACCCTAGTTTGTGTTGCCTCTTTCTTTTCCTTTTCTTCTTTGCTCGGCCGAATAAACAAACACCCATGGTGTCGAAATTTTGCTCAATCAAGTCAAGTTATAACTTGTTCTCCTCTTTGTTTGATGTACCTTGCGTTTGTATATTGTTATATGTTGTGTTTTAGTCGAGTTTGTGTTGTTTTGTTTGTGACCGAACCGAATGGAAACCAAAAACAAGAAACCCTAATAACTAAACATTACTAGTGTTAAAGAGTTACGTAAGTAATATGTAATATTGAATCGGGTTATGTTTGTGTCGATTTAATGAAGGCCGAACGTATGTAATTAGAACCGAACCATGCTTGACTTTCGAATAAGGTATAACTTGATAACTTGAATAAGTAAAGTAAGAAGATGAGTTAATACTTGTGTAAAAACCTAATATCCGAAAACCCTAGATTGAACCGAACCATATTTATAAGTTTTGAAGATGCATTAATTAAGTAAAGGTTATGTAAATGTAAACCCTAGTTTTGATATGTTAATCGAATAAGTTATGCTAAACCCTAATAGTGTAAATGTGTAATTAATACAAGTAATAAGTAGCTTATATGTCACATAAAATCATGAACGTATATGGTGAAATATAAAAGGAAAGATTATTTTGCGACGTGTTAGGTTAAGTAACGAGTCATTAAAAGACGTAACATGTAAGTTAATGTATATTAATGAGATATTAAAGAATGAAAAACCCTAAACTTTAATAAAAGACATATGAACCCTAATTTACGATATTAATATTAAAACATTTAAGTCTCATTTAATTGTAGAAACCCTAAAATATTATAAGATCATTGTGACGATTATGGAATCATTAATAATATACGACATTAATGTATATAGGTTCTGTGAAGAAGGAGTAATTCTTTGCTTTCCCTGTTTCTACTTTTGATCTTTTGCTTTGGAATAAGGTACGGATATTCTATCTTACTTTAAGACACTTACGTTATCGTACAGATATTCTGACCTTTTCAGTAAAGGTTTCGTATAATATTTTCTTTTCGCTTTCATATTAGGATTTCCTAAGCCTTTGCTATGAACCCTAATGTGTCTATTTGAGCTGTTGTTTATCTGAACTTTGATTTTTAAATCATAAAACGTTTGATTTTGAACTATATGATATGAAGACTTTGATTTTGAAAACATGAAACGTTTGATAAAATATGATCTATGTCAGTTATGACATTCTTATTAGACCTCAGATAGTTTGACACCCGAGCCAATTATTAACTAGTCATGGGGGTTCCATGTCCGTGTCAGCAAATGCACTTCTGACATGACTCTAGGGCAGTAGAGTGAAGTTCTGCCACGTCCCTTATCTGTTATCTGTTATGAGCTCAATTTATATTATATTATCAATGTATGTCTGTGGGGCGTATGGGTGCATCCTAGATCTGTTATATGCTATATATTATATGTTTATGCTATATGTTGTCTGATGATTGATGCTGCGTGCATGCACGTCCTTCATAACTCTGGTAGGTCTCCCCTACAATTGTTGCTTTATGTGATTATGATATGTTTCTGATATGGCATATGTGTCTGGGCTCGAGGTAGTTAGCTATAAAACTTATTCTTATATCCTGAATTATCTTTTGAAATGAATATGATTTCACTGTTTTTCTTTCACTTTATTTCGTATTCGTTCTCGTTTCGTATTCGTTTTGTTTGTATATCTGTTCACTGGGCTTTTGAAGCTCAGTCGCATTTCTTATCTTCCGCGGCAGGTATCTAAGCATTGGAGCTGGGTATTGCTTTGGGATGAGTGCTGAGTGGACTTACCTTATAGATTTTAGTTTCGATCTTATGATGCCATTTAGACTTTATATTTTAGACATTTCATTTGAAGTTTATTTTCCGCTGGGACCTATGTATTGAAGTCGTTTTGACTTGGATTATTTCAATATTTATGTTGAGATTTCTTTTGGTTTATATGTTTGCTTTGATATGACACCATTACTTGTGATTCCTTTACCCTTGTGGGGTCGGGGCATTACATTTCTTCACTTAAAACACCATATGGTCACACTTATTAACACTTTTGGCCACTTTATGCTTAATTGTATGTAACTAAATACACAAAACAAACACGCTTTGTGTGACTAAATGTTAAAAAAGGCCACACGAACATAAAATTTATGTGGCCATTGGATGATCAATAGTCACACAAAAGACATATTTCTTCACCTTAAACACCATATGGTCACACTTATTAACACTTTTGGCCACTTTATGCTTAATTGTATGTGACTAAATACCCAAAAAAAAACATGCTTTGTGTGACTAAATGTTAGAAAAGGCCACACAAACATAAAATTCAAGTGGCCATTGGATGATCAATAGTCACACAAAACATACATTTCTTAACTGTAACCACCATATGGTCACACTAATTAACTCTTTTGGCCACTATATGATTAATTGTATATGACTAAATACCTAAAAGAAACATGCTTTGTGTGACTAAATGTTAGAAAAGGCCACACAAACATAAAATTCAAGTGGCCATTGGATGATCAATAGTCACACAAAACACATATTTCTTCACTTAAAACACCATATGGCCACACTTATTAACAGTTTTTGCCACTTTATGATTAAGTGTATGTGACTAAATACTCATAAGAAACATGCTTTGTGTGACTAAATGTTAGAAAAGGCCACACAAACATAAAATTAATGTGGCCATTGGATGAGGAATAGTCACACAAAACACGCATTTCTTCACTTAAAATACCATATGGTCACACTTATTAAAACTTTTGGAAACTATATGATTAATTGTGTGTGACTAAATACCCAAAAGAAACATGCTTTGTATGACTAAATGTTAGAAAAGGCCACACAAACATAAAATTCAAGTGGCCATTGGATGATCAATAGTCACACAAAACATACATTTCTTCACTGTAACCACCATATGGTCACACTTATTAACTCTTTGGGCCACTATATGATTAATTGTATATGACTAAATACCCAAAAGAAACATGCTTTGTGTGACTAAATGTTAGAAAAGGCCACACAAACATAAAATTCAAGTGGCCATTGGATGATCAATAGTCACACAAAACACACATTTCTTCAATTAAAACACCATATGGTTACACTTATTAACACTTTTGGCCACTTAATGATTAATTGTATGTGACTAAATACTTAAAAGAAACATGCTTTGTGTGACTAAATGTTAGAAAAAGCCACACAAACATAAAATTAATGTGGCCATTGGATGAGGAATAGTCACACAAAACACACATTTCTTCACTTAAAATACCATATGGTCACACTTATTAACACTTTTGGCAACTATATGATTAATTGTGTGTGACTAAATACCCAAAAGAAACATGCTTTGTGTGACTAAATGTTAGAAAAGGCCACACAAACATAAAATTCAAATGGCCATTGGATGATCAATAGTCACACAAAACATACATTTCTTCACTGTAACCACCATATGGTCACACTTATTAACTCTTTTGGCCACTATATGATTAATTTTATATGACTAAATACCCAAAAGAAACATGCTTTGTGTGACTAAGTGTTAGAAAAGGCCACACAAACATAAAATTCAAGTGGCCATTGGATGATCAGTAGTCACACAAAACATACATTTCTTCACTGTAACCACCATATGGTCACACTTATTAATTCTTTTGGCCACTATATGATTAATTGTATATGACTAAATACCCAAAAGAAACATGTTTTGTATGACTCAATGTTAGGAAAGGCCACACAAACATAAAATTCAAGTGGCCATTGGATGATCAATAGTCACACAAAACACACTTTTCTTCACTTAAAACACCATATAGTCACACTTATTAACACTTTTGGCCACTTTATCATTAATTGTATGTGACTAAATACTCAAAAGAAACATGCTTTGTGTGACTAAATGTTAGAAAAGGCCACACAAACATAAAATTCAAATGGCCATTGGATGATCAATAGTCACACAAAACATACATTTCTTCACTGTAACCACCATATGGTCACACTTATTAACTCTTTTGGCCACTATATGATTAATTGTATATGACTAAATACCCAAAAGAAACATGCTTTGTGTGACTAAGTGTTAGAAAAGGCCACACAAACATAAAATTCAAGTGGCCATTGGATGATCAGTAGTCACACAAAACATACATTTCTTCACTGTAACCACCATATGGTCACACTTATTAACTCTTTTGGCCACTATATGATTAATTTTATATGACTAAATACCCAAAAGAAACATGTTTTGTATGACTAAATGTTAGGAAAGGCCACACAAACATAAAATTCAAGTGGCCATTGGATGATCAATAGTCACACAAAACACACTTTTCTTCACTTAAAACACCATATAGTCACACTTATTAACACTTTTGGCCACTTTATGATTAATTGTATGTGACTAAATACTCAAAAGAAACATGCTTTGTGTGACTAAATGTTAGAAAAGGCCACACAAACATAAAATTAATGTGGCCATTGGATGAGGAATAGTCACACAAAACACACATTTCTTCACTTAAAATACCATATGCTCACACTTATTAACACTTTTGGCAAATATATGATTAATTGTGTGTGACTAAATAACCAAAAAGAAACATGCTTTGTGTGACTAAATGTTAGAAAAGGCGACAGAAACATAAAATTCAAGTGGCCATTGGATGATCAATAGTCACACAAAACACACGTTTCTTCAATTAAAACACCATATGGTCACACTTATTAACACTTTTGGCCACTTTATGATTAATTGTATGTGACGAAATTCCCAAAAGAAACATGATTTGTGTGACTAAATGTTAGAAAATGCCACACAAACATAAAATTCAAGTGGCCATTGGATGATCAATAGTCACATAAAACACACATTTCTTCACTTAAAACACCATATGGTCACACTTATTAACACTTTTGGCCACTTTATGCTTAATTGTATGTGACTAAATACACAAAACAAATATGCTTTGTGTGACTAAATGTTAAAAAAGGCCACACAAACATAAAATTCATGTTGCCATTGGATGATCAATAGTCACACAAAAGACATATTTCTTCACCTTAAACACCATATGGTCATACTAATTAACACTTTTGGCCACTTTATGCTTAATTGTATGTGACTAAATACCCAAAAAAAATCATGCTTTGTGTGACTAAATGTTAGAAAAGGCCACACAAACATAAAATTCAAGTGGCCATTGCATGATCAATAGTCACACAAAACATACATTTCTTCACTGTAACCACCATATGGTCACACTTATTAACTCTTTTGGCCACTATTTGATTAATTATATATGACTAAATACCCAAAAGAAACATGCTTTGTGTGACTAAATGTTAGAAAAGGCCACACAAACACAAAATTCAAGTGGCCATTGGATGATCAATAGTCACACAAAACATACATTTCTTCACTTAAAACACCATATGGTCACACTTGTTAACACTTTTGGCCACTTTATGATTAATTGTGTGTGACTAAATACCCAGAAGAAACATGCTTTGTGTGAATAAAATATTAGAAAAGGCTGCACAAACATAAAATTCATGTGGCCATTGGATGATCAATAGTCACACAAAATACACATTTCTTCACTTGAAATACCATATGGTCACACTTATTAACACTTTTAGCCCCTTTATGATAAATTGTATGTGACTAAATACCTAGAAGATACATGCTTTGTGTGACTAAATGTTAGAAAAGGCCACACAAACATAAAATTCATGTGGCCATTGCATGATCAATAGTCACAAAAAATACACATTTCTTCACTTTAACACCATATGGTCACACTTATTAACACTTTTGGCCACTTTATGATTAATTGTAAGTGACTAAATACACAAAACAAACATGCTTTGTGTGACTAAATGTTACAAAAGGCCACACAAACATAAAATTTAAGTGGCCATTGGATGATTAATAGTCACACAAAAGACATATTTCTTCACCTTAAACACCATATGGTCACACTTATTAACACTTTTGGCCACTTTATGCTTAATTGTATGTGACTAAATACCCAAAATAAACATGCTTTGTGTGACTATACAGTGTTTATGGTTACTAATACGGATTAATCCAACAAAATTTGTACCTGATTAGTCACACATGTTAAGGTTTTGGTTACTGTTTTGTAATAGAGACTAAAAAAAAGTCAAACATGTGACCGTAGGGTACCTATGGTCGCGCGACCTTTAGTCACACACTGTTCAAAAATCATGTGTGACTATATGTATATCGTCACACATATTTGGTGTAACCAAATCCACTTTTTGTTCTAGTGAAAGTCCCGACATGCCCATTGTTAGTAAAACGCATATCTACTACAAGGAGGAAGAAATCCCCCTTGAAATCATGTTAGATAGAACGCCATCTAGATATGGGCCTTGGATTAATAAAGATTTTATAAGTCCCCAATGACCTTTCTATCTAGAAGAGGCCTTTGTTAGTAATTCAACTTTCCATGAACAAGATTTGGCTAGGGACATGGAAGTGAACCCGTTTGAGGACGCCTTCTTGTTTAGGAGGATGACCGAGTTCCTAGGAAGCTTGCCCATCAATCTTGTCATGAATAAGTTGAAAGTTGAGAGTGAGAAACCTAAGCATAAGTGGAATTTGGATAGACCACCTAGTGATGGTAATGGAGAATGGCACATTAGGATGACAATCTATGACCCTAATGGAGAAAATTTTGAAAAGGCATACCGGACTAAGCGTACCACTAGGAACTTAAAAGATAAGTTTGATCCCTATGACATTCTTGAGGATAAGCTTACTTACATAGGTACATAGGGGCATGACTTTGAGTCTAGCTACAAGACACATAAATAAAGAAAAGCGCTTCGTGGGAGGCAACCCATGATTAATTGTTGGGATATGAAAGTGCTGAAGATATCAAAGTACTGAAGATATGAAAGTACTGTAAAGCTGCAAAGTACTGGAAGAAGTCAAAGAGTCAAAGTACTGCTAAAAACAGAGTCAAAGTACTGCAAGTTTAAGTCAAAGTACTGCTAGAACAAATAAACTGTTATATTCGTTTATGGAAAGTATTGTATTCCATGTTTAGATTACTTGTCGTACAAGGTTATCAATTGTAAACCGACTAGGATATCCTTGAGCCTATAAAAGGACTCCTAGATTGGCATTAGAATAACGATTACATACGATTTTAGAAAAAGAGTTTAGAGAAAAGATCGATTATCTTAGAGTTGTAATAGAGTATCTGCATAATAAGCAGATTTAGAGTTTGTTAATAAAGTTTTTCTTCTTAGCTTTGTTAAGTAAATTCCGCGTACTTAATAAAGATTGCTCAGTGTTTCTTTGTTAATAACTTAGGATTTATCCGAGGTTATTAAACCTTAACAAGCTAGTTAAGTTAGTTTGATTAAAGTATATCGATCCAACAAGTGGTATCAGAGCTTGTGTGGAAACTCTGACTAGGAAGAAACCCTACAATATCCAAGATGTCGACTGAAGCTGTTCCACAACCCTCAATCACCTCACTCAGAATTCCAATTATCAAGAAGGGAGAATATGATCTCTGGTGCATGAAGATGAGGCAGTATATTGCCATTACAGACCATGCTCTGTGGAATGTAATTGTGAATGGGAATGAAGTTCCTCAAGAACCCATTCAAGTTGCTGGACAACCTCTTGCACCAAAGGCAGTTTTACCAGCAGCAACCATAAGAAATCAAGAGAAGGCTCTAAACATTCTCTTGTCTGCCATTCCAGATGGTCATCTTCTCAAGTTTCATGATGCTAAAGATGCTAAGCAGCTTTGGGCTGCTCTCAAGACCAGATTTGGAGGGAATGAAGCCTCTAAGAAGATGCACAGAAACTTGCTGAAACAACAGTTTGAAACTTTCACAGTTGGAGAAAGAGAGAGTCTTGATGCTGCATATGATAGGTTCCAGAATCTCCTCAACATGTTGGAATTATACAAGGCACAAGTATCAGTTGAGGATGCTAATTTGAAGTTTCTAAGGAGTTTGCCATCTACATGGCATGTGATTGCTACTATGATCAGAGGACAACAAGGATTGGATGTTATGGACTTTGATGATCTCTATCATCAATTAAAGGTGTATGAGCATGAGATGAGTGGTCAACCAAATTCCAAATCTCACAGTATAGCTTTTCTATCATCTGAAAAGAAGAACAGTACTTCCAAAAGTACTGCTTCTCCTCAAAGTACTGTTTCTCAAAGTACTGCTGTTTACAATCCCCCATCATATGCTCAGCAGGCCTTACCATCTACCACTTTGAACTCAGATGAAGTTGTGTGCTCTTTCTTTGCACAACAAGCAAGCTTACCTGTCACTTATGAAGAAGATCTAGCACAGATTGAAGAAGATGCACTTGAAGAAATTGATATCAGGTGGCAAGTTGCTTTGATCACTGCAAGGATCAAAAAGTATATGAAGAAGACAGGCAAAGCTATTGATTTCAAACCAAAACAAGGAATAACTTTTGACAAATCTAAAATTGAATGCTTCAATTGTCAAAAGACTGGTCACTTTGCAAGGGAGTGCAGGTTTGCTAAGTATCAAGCAAACAGAACATCTGAAAAGCCTAAACTTGAGCTCAAGGAAATTCCAATAACTGAAACAAAGGCTTTGGTTGCTCAAGAAAAGTTATCTGAAGTGGACTGGAGTGAAGAGTTTGATGATGAACCAGTGACTTACTGCATGGTAGCAGTGGAAGATGCAGTTAAGGACACAGTGGAAGCATTGGACTGGAGCACTGCTTTTGATGAAGAATCTGACCATGCTGCTTTGGAATCTGATGATGGCTTTGGAAGATTTGATTGGAGCAGAGAAAGTGAAGATGATCCTGTTCTTCTTGCTATGGTGGCTACTTCACCAACTCAGTCTCCTATACCTGAGGTATGCTCAAATTGTTATGAGTTCTATCAAAAATTACTTAATAGTTATGTGATTGAAAGAGATAATTGTATTAGGGCTAGGTCTGAGGTAGCAGGTTATCAAATTACTTTAGAGTCTATGGAAGCTAAAATCATAACACATGAAAATAATGAAATGGCTTGGGCTGAAAAGTATGAACAACAGGATTACCAGTTAAAACTTAGTGAATGGAAATTAAACTGTAAAATTGCTGAAATTGAGAAATTAACTAAGGAAAGAGATGATTTGTTAGCTAAGTTTGCTGCTTGGGGAGAGTCTGGTTTGTCCCATGTTGCTTATGTTGAAAAACAGAGAAGGGCTTACATTAGAACAGGCTTAGGATTTGGAATGGACTTTAGCAGTGTCGATGAAAACCAACCTAGTAATCAGGATGATGGTGATTTTGAGGACATAACTACTAGTGATGATGAGCTCATTAACTATGTAGATACATCTAGTAATGAGGGATCAATAAGTGAACCACCCCCTGAATATAAGAAAGACAATGGTTATCATGCTGTTCCTCACCCTATTAATCATCAACCTGCTAGGCCTGATGTTTCTCGTTATGGTGTAGATAGTCTAGAGTTTAGAAAGAAGCTTATTGCTAAATCTAGGTCTGAGGAACCCAAAGAAACTATTGAAAATAATCTTGCAGAACCTTTAAACCAAAGTACTGCTCAACAAGCAGTACCCTCTGAACATGCAGTACCTTCTGCAAAACCTTTTCAAAAAGGTACTGCTAAACCTTTTTGGGATAATTTTGGTCAAAACAGATTTTATCAGTCAACAAGAAGGCAAAATAATTTTGGGCATAGACATAGAAGAAATCACTTTGGTCATATGGGTCAAAAATTGTGTTTTGTGTGTTATAGTCCTACTCACTTAATCAAAGATTGTGACAAACACTCAGAATATCTAAGCAAGTTTCCAAGGAATAAGTCTACAAATCAGAAACCTAGAGAACACAAACCAGTTTGGACTAATTCAAATAGAGTTAATCACAGAAACTTCACACCAGATCATAGATACCCACATCAGAGAAGATCTTCAGTATCTCACAGTACTTTCCAAAGTACTGCTCAGAGACAAGGTACTGCTAACACTGTATGGAATAGAAATTCTAGGAGACCTCTCTATCAACCTAGAATGTATCACAATTCATATAGGGGATCTAGATCACAGGAACCACCTGTTAAAACTGAATGGGTAAAACGGGGAAGTACTGGTAAGGGATACACAGTACGTTCAACAAAAAGTGAATCAGATGTTTGTGTGACACAAGAAAATGCTAATAAACTGGTAAAAGAAATTTATGTTGAAAAACCAGAAAATCCACATGCTAAAACTCAAAAGATAATTTTGGATCACCATTTGAAAGATAGTGGAAATTACATACTCAAGGAATTTGAGTTTGTAACTCCACAAGGGGAACACAAGTCAGTAATGGCTTGGGTTCCTAAGAGTTTCTAACTTTTTTCTTTGTGTGCAGGGCGACCCAGAAGAGGAGCTTAAAGATCATCTTATTGTGGATAGTGGTTGCTCTGGAAGTATGACAGGCAATATAGAGATCCTGTCAGATTTTAGAAATATTAGTGGAGGAAAAGTTGCATTTGGGAATGATCCCAATGGAGGAAGGATTACTGGCAAAGGAACAATTAAAGCTGGGAGAATTGATTTTGAAAATGTCAGATATGTAAAGGAGCTAAAGTTCAACTTGTTGTCAGTATCTCAAATTTGTGATAAAAAGCATCCTGTGTTATTCACTGACACAGAATGTCTTATTCTTTCCTCTGACTTCAAACTTGTTGATGAAGACTTGGTAGTACTAAGGGTACCAAGGACAAATGATGTGTATAGTTTAGACATGAAGAGTCTACATTCTTATGGAAGAGCCAAAGGTTTTGATGTGTCACGATTCAATCATTTGGTCGTGAGCATTGGAATGATTAACTACTAAGCTATGTTTAAGGGGAGGACTATCAGATGTTAGGTATAGTCCTGTGTATTGCTTGAAGGGAGGATGATCGTTTATACTTAGTTTATATGAAGGTTTTTGGCAAAGTACTGTATTTCCTGAAAGTACTGCTTGGGAAAGTACTGCTTGGGAAAGTACTGCTTATGTGGAAAGTACTGTTTGTATTAAAGTACTGTTCCAACGGTAATATTGGAGGGTAATTAAAGCCAACGGTTATTTTATTTTGGGCAGTGATTTTTCAAAATCCTACCTATAAATAACTACTTTCCGATTTTCCCTCTCACTTTATTCTATACATCTTTTCCATTCTTATCTCCCAATTACCATCTCTTTACCATCTCATTATTAATCATTACAATCTTAATTGTGCTCACTATTATTACAATCATGGTGAATCGTTTAACTGTTTCGAAGCACAATATGGTGGCTAATTTGGATAAGACTGAGGCGAATGTGGCTTTCTATGATATCATTGATTATCTAGTTGGGTCTCCTATTAGCTATGCTCTTTTAGTTGAGCCAGATATAATTGAACCATGGATTCAAGAATTTTGGGCTAATGCTAGAGAGAATATGGAGGAGGATGTCTACTATATTAGATCCTCAGTTGCTGGAAAAACTATCAAGATTACAGAGGCCTCCATTCGTGATGATTTATTATTTGGTGATGAAGATGGGGCTATTAGATTTGACAAGCAACTGATATGGGATACGTTTAGAAATTTGGGTTATGAAGGTTCTTTAACTGAACAGACTTTCAAAAAGGCCTTATTCTGTCCTCAATGGAAGTTTTTGATACATGTTTTGCTCCACTGCATTAGTTCTAAAAGCACTTCTTGGGAGCAATTTGGGTCGAATATTGCGTCTGCAGTAGTTGGTTTGGCTACGAACAGAGTGTTTAACTTTTCACGGCTTATTTTGGACGGGATGTTATCGCATATATCATCTGGAGCTACTTGGTTGATGTATCCACGGTTTCTACAGGTTTTCTTGAACAAACAATTGGCTAATGTTCCGAAACCTACTGCTTTACTACCTGTCAATGTTCAACAAGCCAAAATCTATACCTTCATGGCTAAACGCAGTAACTTATTCAGAGGTGGTGATATTCCTTTAACAACATCCATGATGGAAGTTGTACAAGCTGTTCGTGATGCAGCTAACGAGGATGAAGAAACTGCAGGTTCTAATAATGATCAACGTACTGCTTCACAAAGTACTGCATCTGCAAGTGCTGCTTCACAAAGTATTGCATCTGCAAGTGCTGCTTCCCACAGTACTGCATCTGAGCGTACTGCTTCTCGTGAAGATACTGTTTCGTTACAAGGTGATGTTTCTTCAGGACCTGAGGTTCAAGTTGATATTGAGCGCACACCTACTCCATCTCCACAACATTCTGTTTCAGAGATTCAAGGTGCTGCTCCTACAATTCCTCGTGCAGGTTTAACTCTGGATAACTATGCTTTGACAAAGGCGCTTGCTCGATTGAACAGGACTGTTGAGCGTCAAGCTAAGACTATTCGGAAGTTGAAGCGTAACTACTTCTGGTTAAGAAATTTTATTAAACCCTATATTCAAGGATTCAATTTGTGGGTTAAGGAGGAAAATAAACGTCGCAAAGCGCTTCGTAAGGAATTGAAAAGAAAGAAGGTTCCTAAGTCATCTTCTGTCAACTTGGGGAGGAATTCTAAGAAGGATAATTTGAAAGAAGATGTTACACACAAAGAATCTGAAGAAGATGTTATGAAACAGAAAGAAGATTCTTCTGAGAAACAAGAAGAAGAAGTACAAGTTCAAAGTACTGGTCTTCAAAGTACTGGTTTTCAAAGTACTGAACATCAGAGTACTGAGCTTCCAGATGTTATAACTCCAATAACTCCAAGGGTTTTAAATTTTGAAGAAGAAGCTGGTCCTTCTACATTTGTTAGAGAAGAAGAGGAGGAAGCTACTTATATACCCATCCATTCTGCTAGTGATGATGAAGTAATTGCTACAATGTTAAATTTATCACAACCAAGAGGAGGTGTTACCATTAGAGAAGCACAAGAAGAAGAACAACCAAGAACTGATCAACCTGCAATTGATCCAAAAGACAAGGGAAAAGGTATTTTGGTTGAAGTTAAGAAAAAGAAGCTTACTTTAGCAGAACTTAGAGCATTTGAAGTTGCAAGGAATGAAGCTGCTGCAAGAAAAGTGCAAGAAGAATTAGATGCTCAAGATAGAGCAGAACAGCAAGCTCAAGAAGCTAAAGACAGAGAAGCAGCTCTGAAAATGCAAGAAGATTTAGATGCTGAAACAACTGAACCTTTACAGTCTCCAACACCTGTTAGATTCATGTCAAGAAGACCTAATTTGGCTAAAGAAAGGAATGCAATGATGGCATACTTAAAAGGCAGAGGATTTAAAGGATTGCAAAAGCTAAATTATGTGGATATGAAAAGATTATATGATGCTGAGAGAGAAGCTTATAAGAAAAATGTTGCAGGCATTAAAGATTTCAGCGAAGAAGCTCATTGGACTGAAGCTGAAAGGAAGAAGAGCTTAAAAAGGAAAAGAAAAACTGAAGCTACAGATGTTCAGTTTTCAAAGAAAGAAAAGGTTGAGTTAAGATCTGAGACTAGTGATGAACTGAAGAATTATCTCAGAATAGTAGATTTTGATTATACCAATGAAGATAATGATTTGAAGATGAACAGATCAAAGATCAGTGTTTTCAAAGTTGAGAAATCCAAGAATGGAGATTACATGGTTTTTCACAAAGAAGATAAAAGTTTTAAAGTTTTCAAGAGATTATGGGATTTGCTGCATGTTATTGATAGAGTAGATCTTTTCTACTTATATCAAGTTGTGAAGTTGTATTTTGAAGATCATCCAGAAGAAGGAATTGGATTGGTTTTACATGGCGATCTTATAACTATGTGGGAGACTGATGAAGAGAGCACTGATGACATTTGGACAAATCAAGAAAACTGGGAAATTGTTTGCTGGAGATTCTTTGAAGAATCTGGAGTTCATGTCTTGGAGCTAGAAAATGGAACAATGATTCACATGTTTGCAGAAAGAAGATACCCTCTTACAGTCGAGCTCATGAGAAGGATGCTTGAGCATGGTTTGGAAGTAGAAGAGGATAATGAGACTGCTTGCATGATGATCAATTTGTTTATTGACTGGACTACCATTGCTGAGAATGATCTTTAACTGGTATGATTTTTGAATAAATACTTTTTGATATATCAGTACTTTTATTCAAAGTACTGCTGATCAGACAGTACTTTATCAAAGTACTGTTTGCTGAACTAATCCAGTTAAAATGACTTTTAGAAGAAACCCTTTTGCTTAATAATAAATATTTTTGAAATAAAGGTTGAATAAATGGTTTTTGTGATGATAACATCAATAGGTTATCAATCCACCATGGTTACAAAAGGATTGACTAATCCATGAGCAAACGGCTCTGGTAAAGATATATCAAATCCGTTTTTAGTTGACAACTTGCTAATAAGTTGGATGGTTATCAACTCACCATATCAGTAAATGTGAAGAGTTGGCTAGCCCACAAGAAATGGCTTGTGGTAAAGGCTGTGGAAAAACCATTATTGGTAATTAGTTCACCATTAGATAAAAGAACTAACTAGTCCAGAAGGGTACAGCTTTTGGTAAAGACTAAACAAATCTGTTGATAGCTGGTGATTTGCTAAAAATCATATGGTTATCAATGTACCATGGTCTTACACACCAAAACATTTGGCTACTCCAAAGATAATGGCTTTGGTAAAGAGTTCTAAATCCATTGAATTTTCAATGATTCACTTGAAAAGTGATGAGAATAGTATGCAACCTAAACTGAATCACTGTACAAATTGTCATATGTTGCTGTGTTGCTGAAAAGACGGAGATTGCTGGATGTTGCTGTGAAGAAAACAATTCTAAGAGATACTTTGACAAAGCACAGATTCTATAAAGATATAATCTAAAGACTTAAGAACAATCCATTTTTAAAAGGTGAAGCTGTTAAAGATATATTCACAAAGGAACTTGAAGTCAAGCAAGTAGAAATCAAGTTAGGGGAGGATTGTTGGGATATGAAAGTGCTGAAGATATCAAAGTACTGAAGATATGAAAGTACTGTAAAGCTGCAAAGTACTGGAAGAAGTCAAAGAGTCAAAGTACTGCTAAAAACAGAGTCAAAGTACTGCAAGTTTAAGTCAAAGTACTGCTAGAACAAATAAACTGTTATATTCGTTTATGGAAAGTATTGTATTCCATGTTTAGATTACTTGTCGTACAAGGTTATCAATTGTAAACCGACTAGGATATCCTTGAGCCTATAAAAGGACTCCTAGATTGGCATTAGAATAACGATTACATACGATTTTAGAAAAAGAGTTTAGAGAAAAGATCGATTATCTTAGAGTTGTAATAGAGTATCTGCATAATAAGCAGATTTAGAGTTTGTTAATAAAGTTTTTCTTCTTAGCTTTGTTAAGTAAATTCCGCGTACTTAATAAAGATTGCTCAGTGTTTCTTTGTTAATAACTTAGGATTTATCCGAGGTTATTAAACCTTAACAAGCTAGTTAAGTTAGTTTGATTAAAGTATATCGATCCAACATTAATTGTTTGCCTGTTTGTGTGTCATGTATCTTTTCATTGATTGTCTATTCTCATGTTTGAATTTGTGAAAATGCTTTATTTTGTCTTTAACCTCGTCTTAATTACATATAAAGGTATTTTACAAAAACGATAAGTGTGGGGAGGATTACACACGTTTTTAAAAGAACGTAAACATAAGAACTACGATTATTGAAAATGATATATACGTGTGTTTGTTAGAGTCAAATGCTTGTATCGAGTCATAATGGATGTTTTGTAGGAACTTTTCCAGATTTTAAAGGTGTAATTTTTCCAAAATTTTTCCAGAAAAACGAAGCAGACCAGTTTCTGTCAGGATAACTAGACGGCGTCAGGATTGCAACCTGACGATGTCAGGAGGAGCATAAACAGCTTATCTAACTTTCTCTCATTTTCTGTGCTACTTATATATTTTTGGAAATTGTCAGGTCTTAATTTTCTAGAAAATCTGTAAACATCCATTCCACAAGCATTATATCCTTGTGTAGTTGAGTCATATATAGTTTTACTGCCAATTTTACGCGAAGGTTTTCTCTATTTTCTTAAAGTATGCAGGTTTTATTTATCAAGAAGAAGAAACATAAGATTGGATGGAGCTTTTTACGCATACATTCTTATTGGAAAGAATTTAACCACTACTTCACACAGATCTTACCAAGCTAATTAGGGGAGTACTAGTTTCTTTCTCTTTTAAATTACCTTTAGTTATCATAACTTTGATACTTTAGGGGAACATTGGGGAAAATGTTCAATTTGAGTGTAGGAAGGGAGAATAAAACGGGAACTTTGAAACTATGCTTATCCTTGATTATTTGTCTTGTCCTATTTTATTTGTTTAATAAGCTATGAGAAATATCGGTTAGGGTAATTTTAGTACCAAATATAAAAAAATTCATGACTTGTACGAGTGGGTCTTTAGTCTTAATAAAGCATCTCATGGATAGGAAGTTATATGACTAGCACAAATACCACTCAAATTTCACCCCAAAAATGTGAGGTTCGCCATTAGATCTATAGGAATTAAAGCATTCACCTTTAATGCTTCGAGTGTGTACCGGTAGTATAATAGATTCTAGAACTTGTTTTGTGATGCATCCCGAGATCGCTAGTGAGACTACACTTGTGTAGTTAGGAATAACTAAATGCTAAGAGGTATTAGGATAACCCTTGTTTGATACCCGTATTATAATTACTTCTTCCGCATCGGTTAAGTAATTCCCCCACACCCTTGCGTTGTACTCATCTTTAGTACACGATACCCCTAGTTAACCCCTCAGAGCCTATCCTTTCCGCGGTTCTCGTGATGTTTTGGTTTTCCAAAATATCAATGAAGAGCATTGTTTACAATCCACCCCAAATGTACACCCAAATCGCCTTAGCCTACCTAGTAGTGCACAAGATACTTATGGAAGATGATTTTAAACTAGTAGTGCAGCCACAAAGGAGATTAAACCCAAAAATTCAAGATGTGGTCAAGGATGAGATCATTAAACTCTTGGATGCAGGTCTAATTTACGCTATTTTTGATAGCCCTTGGGTTAGTCGTATTCATGTTGTGCCAAAGAAAGGAGGAATGATCGTGGTCACTATTGAGGATAACGAGCTGATCCCTACAAGAACGGTTACTGGCTGGAGATTTGCATTTATTACAAAAAATTAAATGACGCAATGCGGAAGGATCACTTTCCACTTCCTTTTATCGATTGTTAGAAAGGCTTTCTGGACACGAATATTATTGTTTCCTCGATGGATTTTCAGGGTATTTTCATATTCCAATCGCTCCAGAGGATCAGGAAAAGACTACTTTCACTTGCCCCTAAGGAACATTCGCTTACCGAAGAATACCTTTTAGGCTATGCAATGCCCCTGCCACATTCCAACGATGCATGACGGCAATCTTCTCAGATATGTGCCAAGATTTCATGGAAGTATTTATGGACGATTTCTCGGTTTTTGGTAACTCTTTCTCATCTTGCCTTAATAATTCATCTAAAATGCTTGCTAGATGTGAAAAAACCAACCTTGTCCTAAATTGGGAGAAATGTCATTTTATGGTAAAAGAAGGAATTGTTTTGGGACATAAAATTTCCCAAACCGGGATTGAAGTCGATAAAGCTAAGGTTGATGTTATTTCTCGAATCCCTTACCCGACTAATCTAAAGGGAATTAGGATTTTTCTTGGGCACGCTGGGTTTTATAGAATATTTATAAAAGACTTTTCCAAAACTGCTAAACCTATGACCCAACTTCTCATGAAGGATGCAAAATTTGACTTTAATGATGAGTGCAAAAGCGCCTTTGATATTTTGAAAGAAAAATTGACTACTACTCATATTATCATTGCTCCGGATTGGAACAACGATTTTGAACTTATGTGCGATGCCAGTGACTATGCGGTGGGAGCTGTTTTAGGACAAAGGGTAGACAAAAAATGCAAACCTATTTATTATGCTAGTAAAACCTTAAATGAAGCACAAGAACATTACACGACCACCGAGAAGGAAATCCTTGCTGTGGTTTATGCCTTTAATAAATTTTGGTCTTATTTAGTAATGTCTAAAACTGTTGTCTACACTGACCATTCTGCTTTAAAGTACTTGTTCAGTAAATAGGATGCCAAACCAAGATTGATAAGATGGGTGCTGTTGCTACAAGAATTTAAAATTGAAATCAAGGATAAGAATGGGGCAAAAAATTTAGCAGCTGATCACCTATCTCGATTAGAAAACCCTGAGCTTGAGGAGCTTGACATAGAAACTATTCGTGATTCCTTCCTTGATGAGCATCTTATGGCAGTAAGATCGTTTACAGAAAAGCTTGTCATCTACCGATAGAATTAGAACACAAAGCATACTGGGCACTCAAAAATGCTAATTTTGAGGCTGAGGTGGTCAAGGAACACTGATTTTCCCAAATAAATTGCCTCGCTGAGTTAAGGGACGAAGCCTACGATCATGTCAAAGCATACAAAGATAGGACCAGAAGATGGCATGACACGCGGATAAAGGATAAAAAGTTTAAAGTTAGGCAAGAGGTGCTCGTTTTCAACTCAAGACTCAAACTCTTCCCTGGAAAAAGGAGATCTCGTTGGGTTGGTCCCTACAAAGTGAGTAAGGTGTTCCCTTATGGGACTATTGAAGTTTATAATAATGCAGGGAAGTTTTTCAAAGTGAATGGGGACAAAGCAAAAATTTATTATGGACAGGAAGTTAGTAAGCTTTTTGGTGATGAGTCCTACTTAAAGACTCGTAAATAAAGAGAAGTTCTCTTTCGAGAGACAACCTGAATTATACATTTCATTTGTTTTATTTCCATTTCTGTTAGGTTTTGTGTTTTTAACCATTTGTGCAGGAAATCAGAGAAAGTTGCTTCAGCATGCTGAACAGGGACCTAATTTGTCCACAGTTACGGCGTAACTCATTCTTATGGTTAAGTCGAAACACATCTCTTGCAGCATTTCTCTCCAGAGCATTACCAATTACGGCGTAATCCCATGCAATGGTTACGCCGTAGCTACAATCCTGTAGCGTCTGCCAGGTTTTGCAATAATTACGGCTTAACTCCTTCTAGGAGTTACGACATAACTATCC
Source organism: Chrysanthemum seticuspe (assembly GCA_019973895.1). Lineage (NCBI taxonomy): Eukaryota > Viridiplantae > Streptophyta > Magnoliopsida > Asterales > Asteraceae > Chrysanthemum > Chrysanthemum seticuspe. The sequence goes on from BPTQ01000006.1 coordinate 346,520,782, forward strand.
TCTGTAATAATTCTTTCTTTTTAAACGCAATAACCTTTTATTTTTTAGATGAACTTTGTAGGTATGTTCCCTGTAAGCCCTTACGATACTACACTCGTCCACTTGGGACACCAAGTGGTTTAAAAGGCTTGTTGCATACGCTAAATGCAATCGTGATTCCTATGAAAGTGAGTTAGGTTTCTGTGGAAAACTAGAAAGGGGGTTGAATAGTTTTACCAATTAAAACTTCGTTTGAAACTATTTAGATCGGCTTATGTCAATCTATTTGGATGTGTGTTGGATGTTGATGATCAAACACATAGAAGTATAGATATGTAATGGAAAGATAAAGAGTAAGAAGCACAAAACCACAACACGAGTATCTATAGTGGTTCGGCTACAAGGACACCTTCCTTGCCCTACTCCACTCCCCTAGTCAGCTACTCGAGAGTCTGTAATCACTACACGACACCAACTCCTTATGGCGGAGAAGCCTTCACAACGTCGTCTACTCTTTTTTCGGTATTAGGCTAACCATCGGGTTCTTTCACACCAAGGTGAACCACACCTATCACAACGTCGCCTACCCTTTATTCGGTGCTAGGCTAACCACCGGGTTCTTTCACACCAAGGTGAACCACACCTATCACAACGTCGCCTACCCTTTATTAGGTACTAGGCTAAGCACCTAGTTCAATTACAATGGGGGAACTACTACCCAACACTACACCAATCTTCTAACCCCAAAGGAGATCAACTCCTTATATCAACATCAACAAGGATATCAATATCCTTTGACCCAATACTAATATATCTTGTACATCGAATCACACCATATCGAATGTACACCTTAGGCACCTTTCACTAATGCCTTTGACTCGATCTTTAAGACACCCTTCACTAATGTCTTGTATCTTGACTTCTAAGCACCCTTCACTAATGCTTCTCGTCTTGACTTCTAAGCACCCACCACAAGTGCTTATGGACGATAGATACCCTTCACTAATATCTTCGTCTTGACACTTGAGATACCTTTTACAAATGTCTTCAACACTACACTTCTTAGGAGAAAAGAAAACAATCATCAACAAGAGTGATAAGATCGTTTATAAGCTCAGCTAGGGATCAATAACAAAGATAATAAACATAATACGCAGCGGAATAATCAAAACAATACTTTGTTATTGCTAAAGGTTTTCATTCACTAATACTCTAATAATCTTAGACGTTTATAGGAACACGTCTACTAACTAAATTAATAACCTAGGCGTTTACATGAACCATACGCCTAGGACACACTAATCTAAATCTAATACCCTAGACGTTCTCCCCTAACGTCTAGGCTAAACACACACCTTTTAGTCGACTACATTATTGGAAGACTTAATTAAAAACCTACACCTATGTCCTCTTTATATACTAGAGAATAAGGACTAAATAATAAAACTTCTTTTGCAAGCAAGCCCTTCCATCTTTTAGTAGGTTTCCTTCTTGTCATATTAAGTCCCTCTTGTTTCATTCTTTTTGTCTTTATCAACTCAAACTTGTAATTCCCAACAATCTTCCCCTAGTTGATAATGACAAAACCATTCTTGAACGAACTTCCCTAGACGAAGTAGAGAAATTGAGATCAGGGATCTCGCCATAAATGAAACAAGTATGTCTTCCTTTTTCTTCCCCTTAATCCATGCCACGTCACTCAAACATCTCTTCCCCTTTTTGTTATTATCTAAATAGGGAACGTATGCAAATAATGATCTTGACCACCACGAACCAATATCATACTTCCAATCTAAGACTTCCAATGCTTCAAATCACCCACCATTACGCATCATAAGAAAAATGGATCCAAAACAGTAGAAAACTTCAACTAGCAGTAGTAATAATGATCAACAATAGTACAAATCAACCACTTCCCCTTGAGTGATGCATGTAGATGGTTAAACTTTTAACAATAAGCTTCCCCTAAAAACCATATGTTAACCATCTTCTTGATTCTTCAAAATCTGTAAGCTCCTTGTAATGATCACTTTGTGAAGAAAAGCAAATATAACGAACTTGATGAAGAAGTAGAATTTCCCAAACTTGTGTCTTAAATCTTTTACTATCCACGGAACTCCATACTTATACGTATCACCAAATATAAGTAGACCGCAATCTCTTGAAAACGAATCCTCAACTATATGAGACACTGAGCACTACAATGTAACTCCTTCAAGTGATAGACAATGTGTGCATAGAGCATTATAAGAAAAATCACACATTGCTAGATTCAACAAGCTAGATGATAAGAACACAAATCAAGCAATTTCACTTCACCTTCAAATAAGTGATAAATAATCCTCTTCGTAATCAATTCTTCAATAAAACTCCATAACGAGCTTTTTAAATCCTTTTAAGAACAAAAATTTCTTCCTGTGTGTGTGAACAATAACCTCTGTGTGTGTCATCCAAAAATCATGCTCGACTTCCCCTTAAATCAAAAATCTTCTCGTAATAAACCATGAGCAGTACTTTGGGAAGGAGCAGTACTTTCATCAAAATCTGCAGTACTTTGAAATAAACTTGCATCCAAGCAGTACTTTAAGTCGATGAGCAGCAGCAGTACTTTAAAAATTACCAGTACTTTCATAAACCTCCGAGCAGTACTTCGAAAAATTAGGAGCAGTACTTTCGCTTTAACAGTACTTTTGTTAAAAGCAGTACTTTCATACAAATCGTCTTTTGTGTGTCCTCTATAAAATTATACGAGATAGCAGCAATACTCATGTGAAGCACTTATACGAGAAGACATCCTTGTGACGTCTAAATCAATTCACATGAAATTTATATCACGTGTTCAACATCCAGTCTCCATATAAAATAATCCTTCGTACAACATTATAATCCCAGCACGCATTCTCAACTTAAATCAAACTTTGGATCCCCAGCATGCATTTAAACGTTAAAACAGATACACAAAGTGGAATTCAAACAAGTTGAGCATGAACAACAGTAGTAACTTCTTTCGAATACTCCATTCACACGTATAAGCAACCATTACCTTTTTCCGCATACTCATGATAACTATCGGGCAGTACTAACTTCTTTCGAACATATGATCAGTAGTATCCTTGTAGCAATGCTATCTTCCAAAACTTCGACACACAACAGTACTTTCAAGAATGAAATCTGCAGTACGTTGTGAGGACCACGAGCAAAGCAGTACATTGAAAGGGTAGTGGTACTTTCGTGTACAAGGGTCTTGTTCTTTTAACAACATAAAGCCTCGACACCAATCTTCAAACCTTAACTTGTAGGTGGGAGTACTAACCAACAGTACTTTGTGAACATTTGTCTTCATAACAAGCTTATGACCAAGGCTTAACGTAGCAGCTTTAACATCCAACACAGTATCAATAGTAATATAAGATATCACCGACCCACTATGAGTGATTAACCAATAGGAGTAGATCAAATATATATTATTCATGCAAACTTTAACCAAGGATATCCCAAACGCAATATGCACGTTCTCACATTCAATCTCAGTTTGCACAATCATATAATATTCTTCTCATCAACGATGCACAACAATTTGATCAAATAACATCCAAGGCTTAATAATACATTGATCAATCCAATGGTCAAATAACATCCAAGGCTTAATCGACGTAGAAAAACGATTACCTTTTAATAACCCTTTGAAAAACAAATCGTTCCTTCTTCAAATCTGCTCAAAAACTGCTTTCTTCGACAACTTTTACGGCTCCAATTTAATGACATAAAACCTTGAATAAACCTTAAAAATTCGAATCTGAAAAATACCTTCAGCAGCCAACTTCGACAGTTAATATCTTTTGCATAAAAGCTCAAATCGAAAATCCCTCCGGTGAAAAGTTAGATTAGTATATAAAGAACGTCCACCTAAAATTTCGTCACGATCCAACGGTTAACGAAAAAGTTATGATCGTTTCAAAACAGTGCTGTATACAAATACGAAAATTTAAGCTCCGAATTTTTCCTTATTTTCCATCATTCTTCGACACATAAAACCTTGTGATTCCCTATATCAAGAGCTCCCCGCTCTGATACCAATTGATAAGATCGTTGTAAGCTCTTAGACGAGGTCTAATATTATATCTAGGAACACATAATAACGAAAGCGGAATATTCAATAAGAATTAACGTTATAATGAACAAGGTTTTTCATTATCATAAGAGGACTTCAGTGGTCTTGATGATGAGGAAGCATGGCAACTCATGGACTTGAGATTGCTCGACTTCAAAAGTGGTGATCTCGCCTTTAAGAGGAACCTAAAAGATCACACAAAAATGAAACTACAAACATAGATCTCTTGGATCTGGGGTTAGATAGTTTTTAACTCAAGGGGAAAGTATGTTAGAAAGGGGTGAGAACAATGAAGAAATGGCTCTTTATTTATAGGCAAAACTTGCCACTGTTCCCCGGATCCCACGAATCCCTCCCACAAGGGATTCGTCTAGCGTAAAGCTAGGGATCCGTGGAACGCTCCTCTTTACCCATGGGTATTTTTGGTTATGGGTTATGGGTCATGGGTTATGGGTTAATCCATAGGTTTCTTACTAGATACAATGTATCTTATGATTACAATGAACCTAGTCAAGTGGTTTGGATAAAACCATGGGTTATGGGTCAATACCATTTGTTAGTTTTTACCCATTTTAGTATACACTAGTTATGTGTATGTTTTCCCAATATGTAGACACTAGTTGTTGTACATATGTATCTCCAAATCATAAAATCACTTATACTTGTTTTAGTGTTTTATGTGAAAACGTAATTGTGTTAGAAAACTATTGACTCAAGCTATTTACGTATTCTATTTTTTTCGTTAAAATGATTTTACGTTTGTTATCGACAAAACATTAGAAGATCATAAAATATAAATAAACGTTTTTACGGCTTATTTGTATTAACAATCTCCCCCTTTTTGTTGATGACAAAACATAAAATTATTTTAAGGAAAAACTAAAATTCGTAAAAATTTGAATTAATAGTTTTTACTTTCTTCTCCCCCTTTTTGTCGAAACAAAAAGTGTTTAAAGAAACTAACACAGCTTTTATAAGCAAAAACATGTAGAAAGAAAAAAATGTAAAGAGAGCAAATGACGGGAATGGTTCTCGTCTTAACTCCCCATTGATGAGTCCATCCCTTTGTAAGGGCGTCAAGTACATAAAGTAAATAAACTAATGTGTTGCAAATATGTTTGCAAGCAGTTCGTCTTTGTGACGGAAAATGCTCCCCCTTGAAGATTGCAATGTTGCAATGGGGTGTCATGAAGTATAATCCAAAAAGGTTTATGTTGCTAATAATTTTGCAATATGGTTTGACACAAAGCTCCCCCTGGCTTTATGGTGTCAAAGTTTTCATGTGTAAATTGAATAACTACAAAATAAAGGTTAGAAAGCAAGTATAATGCATAATTTCCTGCAAAAATGATTCAAGTTAGGAGAAAATAGTTTTCTGTCTCACGGATCCCACGGTTCTCTCCTTGTAGGGATCTGTCTAGACAATTTAAAGGGATCCGTCTGGCTGATTAATTTCAGCAATGATGATATAACAAATAATGTTATCAAAATGAGATATGTTTACAACAAAATCATATACTTAAAAATATAGCAAGTAGCATGTAATTTCATTTAACAAAACTAGAGATATGATATACATGACTCTTAAAGAAACTAAGAAAATGAACGATACATGACTTGGAATTACTAGATTTATCTAAGTAACGCTTGATACTAGGTGATAAGGTTTTAAAATGTACCTTTTTGAGGGGTCGTTTAAGCCCTTATTTGATCACTTTTATATCCGTTATTACTTAATATCGTTTCTTTTCACTTTTTAGGTCTCTTGAAGGCAAATTGCTGTAATGGTACTTATTTGGACGAAAGGCGCGGATATACGAAGAAAATGGCCAAAGTTAAGAATCGAGACGCTCAAGCTGATGAAAGACAAGGTGACGGCGTCACTGCTTAACTGCGACGCCGTCGGAGGATTTTGTGACGGGACAGAAGCCAAAATTCATATTTTCAATTGACGGTGTCAGGCTTTAAAAGAGTAGGCCGTCGCAACTCAGACGGCCTAGATTTGATCCAGACGGCGTCAGAAGCTTAAAAGGACGGCGTCACAAGCACAAGGTGACGTCATCACAAGACTAGCGTGGCCAAGACGAAACCCTAATGACGGCGATCCGACGGCGTCACAAAACATAAGGTGACGCCATCGCACTTGTAATCTTATATATAGAATCTGAATTTTTCAGTATTAGTGTGTAGTCTTTTAGAGTAAAAACCTAAACCGAACCAAGGCTGTCTTGTACAGTATTTTAGGGTTCCAAACCCTATCTTACATCAAGATAAGTGTTTTACTTCATTAATTCAATTATGTCTTTGATTATTTGTGTGTATGCTTGCATGTTCTCCATGTCCGGCTAATTTACTTGTGTGTTTGCTTAGGGAATATGAAACTTAATTATTGAATATTGATTGGTTGTCTCTTATCTTAATTTTTAATGATCTAGTAATGCGATTGGTCATTCGTTGTGTACTTAATGTTTGATTAATCTTTGTGAACCTTAGGTTATAGCACCTTGATCGGTTGTAAGCTAAACTATCCAAAGAGGCCTTAAAGTTAGAGTTTATGATCCCTAGTGGTATTTGTAGACGAGACCCTTTGGTAACTTCAAAGAGTTAGGGATAAATGCATACCCTACGACTTTAGACACACAACGCAATTAAGAATAAGGACGTGACAATTCAACCACCAATAGGAGATAATTAAGGAGTAGTAAAACCTAAGTAAACACATCTTTAAACTATCATACGAGCACACAATAATTAGACATAGACTACATACACCTTATATTAGATAATTAGATAAGTAGAGTAATCGGTAGCAATACCAACCCCCAAATCCAAACCCCGAGATTCGTACCTTTCCATTTCCTAAAAAAACATAAAAAAGATAAAAAAAAATAATCTTCCTGAACCCCAAACTTAGCGTAGTAACTTCTCACTAGCATTCCTATTCCCCTAGAGAACGATATCAATACCCGTGGCTTACCCTAATACTACACTACAATGATTAGGTTCACTGCCTAGGGTGTTATAAAACTTGCTCGAAGAAAAGGAAGTTCCTTTGACCCCGAACGACGCGTGTAGCGTTATCAAGTTTTTGGCGCCGCTGCCGGGGAATAGAATAGATAGTTAGTAGTCCACCTCGTTTAGGTTTCTTTGCTTGATTCCTATCACGTAAATTTTTCTCATTTTTAGCTTTCTCGTAGTCTATCCCCCTTCTTCGTGACCTTTGTTCGTAACCCCATCACTTTTCATCATGAAAGGTGACAAACCACCCAACAACGCTTTACCACTAAACAAATACATACCGCTTGATCCAGCTTTTGTCAGCCTACTTCGAACTCGTGTTGGTAAAATCAATGTGAATGAGGAGGATAGTGCTTATTTTAATCTTTACCCCACTAAGGAAGAGGTTTCCTACCATCAATACATAATCAATAATCCCCAGTCACCCATCATTAGGATATGCCCAAAGATTAGGAGAGGAAATCCTTGGAACTTAAAAATCCCTTGTATGATCGGATATAGGAGTGTCGACCATGCTTACATAGATACGGAATCTCCCATCAATGTGATGTCATCTGCTGTCTATAATGACATTATGAATGAGCGACTTGATATTAGGAGAGACCCTAAGTATCCAGGTGGAGTTTGCAACTTTGTGGGAAGAGTCAAGGATGTACATGTCTTTATAGGAAATTTTACCTACCTAGTTGATTTTGTGGTCCTAGAAGATGTAGGATGCGTCATTGACTATAGTTTATCCCAAGTAGTGCTAGGGAAACCGTTTGTTGAAACATCTAAAATGAGCCATAACAAGTATGATGGAACGGTTAGTTTTAAGGAAGGAACCGATGAGATCACTTATAGGATGCCTTGGAAAACAAATGAATATAGCCATCTACCCATTTTTGAACGAGACAACATCAAAGCTTTTGAGGACAAAAGCATGGACGATGTTGAAAAAGGTTATAAATTTATGTGGGAAAGAAGGAGGCTTTATTATAAGGATTGCTTGACCCTCAGGCCTAGATATAGAGTCGATGAAAATTTTGTCAATATGATAGAATTCTAATTGAGAATGCAAAACGAGACAACGTGAGGGCACGACTACGAGTCTAGCTACAAGACTCTTAAATAAAGAAAAGCGCTTCGTGGGAGGCAACCCATGCTTAATTGTTTGCTTGTTAGTATCATATATCTTTTATTGATTGTTTATTCTCATGTTTAAATTTGTAAAAATGCTTTATCTTGTTTTTAACCTCGTCTTAATTGCATATAAAGGTATTTTACATAAAGGATAAGTGTAGGGAGGATTACACACGTTTTCAAAAGAAATGTAAACATGAGAATAACAATTCATTAAAAGATATATATGTGTGTTTGTTCGAGTCAAATGCTTGTATCGAGTCATAATGGATGTTTTGCAGAAATTTTTCTAGATTCTAAAGATATAAATTTTCCAGAATTTTTTCCAGAAAATCGCAGACCAGTTTTTGTCAGGATAACCTGACGGCGTTAGGAAGGAGTAAAAACAACAGATTACTTTTTTTTCTCGTTTTCTGAGCTACTTATAAATTTTTGGAATTTTCCAGGTCTTAATTTTCTAGAAATTCTGTAAACACCCATTCCACAAGCATTATATCCTAGTTCAGTAGAGTCTTATATATATATTATTACCGCCGATTTAACGCGAATGTTTCGTTTGTTTTCTTCGAATGTGCAGGTTTTATTTATCAAGAAGAAGAAACAAAAGATTGGAAGGAGCTTTTCACGCATACATTTTTCTTGGAAAGGATAACGGATCCTACCGAGCTAATCAGGGGAGTACTAGTTTCTTTCATTTTTATTACCTTCCATTATCATAACTTTGATACTTTCGGGGAACATTAGGGACAATGTTCAGTTTAAGTGTGGGATGGAAAATAAAACGGGAACTTTGAAACTATGCTTATCCTTGATTATTTGCTTTGTCCAATGGTATTTGTGTAATAAACCATGAGAAAATGTCGGTTAGGGTAATTTTGGCACCAAATTTAAAAATTTTCATGACATATAGGAGTGGGCCATTAGTCTTAACAAAAGCGTCTCACGGATAGGAAGTTGCATGACTTGCAAAAAAACCCTTTACCACCCAAATTCCACCCAAAATGTGAGGATCGCCCTTAGATTGGTAGGAATTAAAGCATTCATCTTTAATGCTTAGAGTGTGAACCGGTAGTATAATAGATTCTAGAACTTGTTTTGTGATGCATTCCGAGATCGCTATTAAGACTACACTTGTGTAGTTAGGAATAACTAAATGATAAGAGGCATTAGGATAACCCTTGTTTGATAACCGTAATATAATTACTTCTTCCACATCGGTTGAGTAATTCCCCCACACCCTTTGCGTTGTACTCATCTTTAGTACACGATACCCCTAGTTAACCCCTCAGAGACTATCCTTTTCGCGGTTCTCATGATGTTTCGGTTTTCCGGAATATCAATGAAGAGCATTGTTTACACCCCACCCCCAAATATACACCCAAATCGCCTTAGCCTACCTTGTATGCACTCACTTTTAGTGCATTATTGTTATCACCCTAAACCCTTAGTTCAATTATCTAGTTGCTTGCATGATTTGCTAAGTCGAGTCATATCCTTTGTACACAGTTTTGGGATGATTGGGATTCATGGGAAAAAGTTAAGGTTTATGAAATGAATGAAAGGGAACGTTAAATTCCCCTATTTGCGTAATAACGTACCCCAAATGTTTTGATCTTTTCCATTCGGGTCAAATTAGTGTTAGAGTAATAAAAACTCAAGTGTAGGGATGTGTCTATAAATCCATATCATTTTGATGTTACCGTAGAGGATGGTAGAGAAAAAAAAAAAAAAAAAAAAAAAAAAACGTACTGTCTACCATCCTACATCTATCCTTTAAATTTATGTTTGTTTGTTTCAGTTATCTAGAGTTTAGAGTGTCGAGTCTTGGCTTAGCAACGCCATTCTTCGTATGCTTGCAACATAAGAGATTTTTGACTTGCCACCAATAAATAGCCTATCCCACCAAACCCCTTGTTTCCCTACCGTAAGCCTAACATTACAACCCTTTAAAGACCTCTTTGATAGTCTTTCCTAGGTGCTTACGCCAAAGCGATGGAGGTTTGATCTATTCTCAAGCCTATGGTAATCTATGTACTAGGACCAGTTAATGAGTGTTTATCTTCCATTTCCAATTTGTTATATTTCATATATACACCCGAGAGAGATGTGAGTATCCAAACACCCCATGTGAGGTGCTAGTATGTAATTTCCGTGCTTGTTATGACTTTTGCGGGGCTTATATGTGTTGTGGACTGTTTTAAACCAATGCTTCATGACCCCTAACTTATAAATTAATTGGCTAAAAGCACATTTGCTTGAGGACAAGCAAATACCAAGTGTAGGGATATTTGATAAGGTTTTAAAATGTACCTTTTTGAGGGGTCGTTTAAGCCCTTATTTGATCACTTTTGTATCCGTTATTACTTAATATCGTTTCTTTTCACTTTTTAGGTCTCTTGAAGGCAAATTGCTGTAATGGTACTTATTTGGACGAAAAGGCGCGGATATACGAAGAAAATGGCCAAAGTCAAGAATCGAGACGCTCAAGCTGCTGAAAGACAAGGTGACGGCGTCACTGCTTAACTGCGACGCCGTCGAAGGATTTTGTGAAGGGACAGAAGCCAAAATTCATATTTTCAAGTGACGGTGTCAGGCTTTAAAAGAGTAGGCCGTCGCAACTCAGATGGCCTAGATTTGATCCAGACGGCGTCAGAAGCTGAAGAGGACGGCGTCACAAGCACAAGGTGACGCCGTCGCAAGACTAACGTGGCCAAGACGAAACCCTAATGACGGCGATCCGACGGCGTCACAAAAAATAAGGTGACGCCGTCGCACTTGTAATCTTATATATAGAATCCGAATTTTTCAGTATTAGTGTCTAGTCTTTTGAAGTAAAAACCTAAACCGAACCAAGGCTGTCTTGTACAGTATTTTAGGGTTCCAAACCCTATCTTACATCAAGATAAGTGTTTTACTTCATTAATTCAATTATGTCTTTGATTATTTGTGTGTATGCTTGCATGTTCTCCATGTCCGGCTAATTTACTTGTGTGTTTGCTTAGGGAATATGAAACTTAATTATTGAATATTGATTGGTTGTCTCTTATCTTAATTGTTAATGATCTAGTAATGCGATAGGTCATTCGTTGTGTACTTAATTCTTGATTAATCTTTGTGAACCTTAGGTTATAGCACCTTGAGCGGTTGTAAGCTAAACTATCCAAAGAGGCCTTAGAGTTAGAGTTTATGATCCCTAGTGGTATTTGTAGACGAGACCCTTTGGTAACTTCAAAGAGTTAGGGATAAACGCATACCCTACGACTTTAGACACACAACGCAATTAAGAATAAGGACGTGACAATTCAACCACCAATAGGAGTCAAGGAAACTAGTGATAACGCTACACGCGTCGTTCGGAGTCAAGGAAACTTCTTTTTCTTCGAGCAAGTTTTATAACACCCTAGGCAGTGAACCTAATCGTTGTAGTGTAGTAATTAGGGTAAGCCATGGGTATTGATATCATTCTCTAGGGGAATAGGAATGCTAGTGAGAAGTTACTACGCTAAGGTTAGGGTTGAGAATGATTATTTTTTATCTTTTTATATTTTTTTTAGAAATTGGAAAGGTACGAATCTCGGGGTTTGGATTTGGGGGGTTTGTATTACTACCGATTACTCTACTTATCTAATTATCTAATCTAAGGTGTATGTAGTCTATGTCTAATTATTGTGTGCTCGTATGATAGCTTAAAGATGTGTTTACTTAGGTTTTACTACTCCTTAATTATCTCCTATTGGTGGTTGAATTGTCACGTCCTTATTCCTAGTTGCGTTGTGTGTCTAAGGTTGTAGGGTATGCGTTTCTCCCTAACTCTTTGAACTTACCAAAGGGTCTCGTCTACAAAACCCACTAGGGATAATAAACTCTTACTCTAAGGCACTCTTTGGATGGTTTAGCTTACAATTACTCAAGGAGTCATATTCTAAGGTTCACAAAGATTTAATCAAGCATTAAGTACACAACGAATGACTTATCGCATTACTAGATCATTAATCAACTAAGATAAGAGACAACCAATCAATATTGAATAATCAAGTTTCATATTCCCTAAGCAAACACACAAATAAATTAGCTAGACATGAAGAACATGCAAGCATACACATAAATAATCAAAGACATAATTGTATTAATGAAGTAAAACACTTATCTTGGTGTAAGATAGGGTTTGGAACCCTAAAATACTATACAAGACAGCCTTGGTTCGGTTTTAGGTTTTTACTCCAAAAGACTACACACTGTAAAAGACTACACACCAATACTGAAAAATTCGGATTCTATATATAAGATTACACATGCGACGGCGTCACCTTATGTTTTGTGACGCCGTTGTGTCGCCGTCATTAGGGTTTCATCTTGGCTACGTTAGTCTTGCGACGGCGTCACCTTATGCTTGTGACGCCGTCCTCTTCAGCTTCTGACGCCGTCTTGATTGCATCTAGGCCGTCTGAGTTGCGACGGCCTACTCTTTTATAACCTGACGTCGTCACTTGAAAATAGGAGTTTTGGCTTCTGTCCCGTCACAAAATCCTTCGACGGCGTCGCAGTTAAGCAGTGACGCCATCACCTTATGTTTTCAGCAGCTTTGAGTGTCTCGATTCTGACTTTGGCCATTTTCTTCGTATATTCGCGCCTTTTCGTCCAAATAAGTGCCATTCCAGCATTTTGCCTTCAAGAGACCTAAAAAGTGAAAAGGAACGATATTAAGCAATAACGGATACAAAAGTGATCAAATAAGGGCTAAAACGACCCCTCAAAAAGGTACCTTTTAAAACCTTATCAAATATCCCTACACTTGGTATTTGCTTGTCCTCAAGCAAATGTGCTTTTAGCCAATTAATTTATAAGTTAGGGGTCATGAAGCATTGGTTTAAAATAGTCCACAACACATATAAGCCCTGCAAAAGTCATAACAAGCACGGAAATTACATACTAGCACCTCACATGGGGTGTTTGGATACTCACATCTCTCTCGGGTGTATATATGAAATATAACAAATTGGAAATGGAAGATAAACACTCATTAACCGGTCCTAGTACATAGATTACGATAGGCTTGAGAATAGTTCAAACCTCCATCGCTTTGGCGTAACACCTAGGAAAGACTATCAAAGAGGTCTTTAAAGGGTTGTAATGTTAGGCTTACGGTAGGGAAACAAAGGGTTTGGTGGGATAGGCTATTTAGTGGTGGCAAGTCAAAAATCTCTATGTTAAATGCATACTAAGAATGACGTTGCTAAGCCAAGACTCGACACTCTAGACTCTAGCTAACTGAAATAAACAAACATAAATTTAAAGGATAGATGTAGGATGGTAGCCCGTATGTTTTTTTTTTCACTCTATTTTTTTTTTCTTTTCTCTTTTTCTCCCTTTTTTCGATTTTTTTTTTCATACACTTTTACTCTACCATCCTCTACGGTAACATCAAAATGATACGGATTTATAGGCACATCCCTACACTTGAGTTTTTATTACTCTAACACTAATTTGACCCGAATTGAAAAGATCAAAACACTTGGGGTACATTATTATGCAAACAAAGGGAATTTGAATTTAACGTTCCCTTCCAGTCATTTCATAAACTTTAACTTTTCCCATGAATCCCAATCGTCCCAAAACTGTATACAAAGGATATGACTCGACTTAGCAACTCATGCAAGCAACCAGATAATTGAACTAAGGGTTTAGGGTGATAACAATAATGCACTAAAGGTGAGTGCATACAGGGTAGGCTAAGGCGATTTGGGTGTATATTTGGGGGTGGGGTGTAAACAATGCTCTTCATTGATATTCCGGAAAAACCAAAACATCACGAGAACCGCGAAAAGGATAGGCTCTGAGGGGTTAACTAGGGGTATCGTGTACTAAAGATGAGTACAACGCAAAGGGTGTGGGGGAATTACTCAACCGATGTGGAAGAAGTAATTATATTACAGGTATCAAACAAGGGTTATCCTAATGCCTCTTATCATTTAGTTATTCCTAACTACACAAGTGTAGTCCTACTAGTGATCTCGGAATGCATCACAAAACAAGTTCTAGAATCTAATATACTACCGGTTCACACTCTAAGCATTAAAGATGAATGCTTTAATTCCTACTAATCTAAGGGCGATCCTCACATTTTGGTGGAATTTAGGTGGTAAAGGGTTTTTGTGCTAGTCATGCAACTTCCTATCCGTGAGACGCTTTTGTTAAGACTAATGGCCCACTCCTATATGTCATGAAAAATTTCAAATTTGGTGCCAAAATTACCCTAACCGACATTTTCTCATGATTTATTACACAATTACAATTGGACAAAGCAAATAATCAAGGATAAGCATAGTTTCAAATTTCCCGTTTTATTTTCCCTCCCTACACTTAAACTGAACATTGTCCCCAATGTTTCCCGAAAGTATCAAAGTTATGATAATGGAAGGTAATTAAAAACGAAAGAAACTAGTACTCCCCTGATTAGCTCGGTAGGATCCGTGTGTGAAGTAGTGGTTAAATCCTTTCCAAGAAGAATTTATGCGTGAAAAGCTCCTTCCAATCTTATGTAACTTCTTCTTGATAAATTAAACCTGCACACTTGAAGAAAACAAACGAAACCTTCGCGTAAAATCGGCGGTAATAATATATATAAGACTCGATTTAAACTAGGATATAATGCTTGTGGAATGGATGTTTACAGAATTTCTAAAAAATTAAGACCTGGAAAATTACAAAAATTTATAAGTAGCTCAGAAAACGAGAAAAAAAAATAATCTGATGTTTTTACTCCTTCCTGACGCCGTCAGGTTATCCTGACAAAAACTGGTCTGCGATTTTCTGGAAAAAATTCTGGAAAATTTACATCTTTAGAATCTGGAAAAATTTCTGCAAAACATCCATTATGACTCGATACAAGCATTTGACTCGAACAAACACACATATATATCTTTTAATGAATTGTTACTCTCATGTTTACGTTTCTTTTGAAAACGTGTGTAATCCTCCCTACACTTATCCCTTATGTAAAATACCTTTATATGCAATTAAGACGACGTTAAAAACAAAATAAAGCATTTTTACAAATTTAAACATGAGAATAAACAATCAATAAAAGATATATGACACTAACAAGCAAACAATTAAGCATGGGTTGCCTCCCACGAAGCGCTTTTCTTTATTTAAGAGTGATTCGTGCTAAACCGTCAAGTCAAATAGACTTAAAACAGCTTAAACACAAATAAAATGAAGATCAGAGAATACAGGGGATTCCCGGGTCGTTATGTCCCACGGAGACTCAATGGTGTGTTAAACACATAATCAGACGATAGAATGACCACTAATGATAGCGATCAGAAAGGATTGGATAGATAATTACACTACTGAAAAAGTTTATAAATTTAAGCGACTTAAATGCAAATTAAAGGAAATAAAAGATAAAATATATTAAATAAACGCTATCACTATATTTAAAGTGATGAACGTTTAAAACCAAAAACTAAAAACTTACGTTTAAATTAAAATAACGCAAACGTACAAAATAAAAAGTGAAACTTACACAATATAAATCCTAAAAATATGAAAAATACATTTTTACAATCCTAAATATATAAGAAAATTATTAGAAAAATAAAATTATTTTTAAAACTATTTAATTAATTATTATTAATTAAAAACTAATTTAAACTATTTAATAAACACTCTAAAATAGAAGAAAATACAAAATAAGACTAGAAAAATAAAATTAAGATTTAGAAAAATCTAAAATATGATAAAACTAATTTTAAAACAGAAAATATATTTTTCACACTTTTTATATATTTATTATTAATTTAATACTATTTAAAACTAATTAAAATGCTAGAAAATACTATTTAAGCTAAGAAAATTATGGAAAAATACTTTTTAGGCTATTTATATTTATCTAAACTTAAGAAAAATGAAAAATTATTTTTTTGAACTTTTTCTTTATTATTTGTATTTAAAGCTAATTAAAAATACTTAAAAACTAGTTTAAATTAAGAAAAATAGCAAATAAGCTTAGAAAAATATGAAAATTTCAGGAAAACTATAAAATAATATTAGAAAGCTGGGAAAAATAGAAAAACAGGGGCTTGTTTGGAGGAATAAGCAACTGATGTGGAAGAGCTTATGAAATAAGCACTTTGAAATAGCTAGATGAGCATAACAAGCACCAAACTGAAATAGAAGGTCTAATATGCTAAATAAACCAAAATGGAACAAGTTTCAACAAGTCCTAACCACTGATAAGCTAGATGCAAAGATTTGAGGTTTTGAGTTTTAAGCTAAAAAACAGTGACAGGGGTCTACTTCAAGCCAAGAAATAAGCATTAAAATAAGCTGGAGACAAGGAAACCAAGGAAGGAACTTAGAGTGGACCTGGTTGGCTATCTAATTCCCAAAGCTCAGACTTAAACAAGCTCAAATGAGCTCAATGCAAGAGCTGCAAAAAGCTGCAAAAGCCCTGTGCAGGCAACAGTGCCCTGCACAGGGGAATAGATACCATGTTTGAGCTTATTTATAAGCTACTCAGAAAAGCTGAAAGGTAAAACAGAATTGGGGTCTTGAACACAACCTAGCAAACTATAAATGTGCCAAAAATTAGACCTTAACTAGCTGAGATGAGCACTGTGCATCATCTGCAAGATCTGCACAAACTGGACATTTGACATGTTTTGACTTTAGAAGAAAAAATGAAAAGTTGACTTATTCCAACTTTGATCCCAATCTTTGAACTGAAAATGATATATTAAGATGTATTAAGACTACTTCAAGCTAGATTAATGAGTTCTAAACACAAAATAAGATGTTGCACTTTTAAAACTCCAACAATGAGCAAGTGAGACAGATTTAAAGGGACTTTTGACTTTATGAGCTAACAAGCAACAAACTAAGACTGATATGAGTCAATTAGGACTACACTAGTATAACTCAACCATTTCTGACCACTGATTAAGCCTGAGAAACAGACAGATCAGTCAATCCAAACACTCCTATTGCAACTGTTATGCAATTAAAACTACTACAGACACTGAACTAGCATACAATAAGGATCAAACTAAGTTCATAAGCTATAGTTAACACTAAATAAACAGATTTAAACCATAGGTAACTACAAATATATACACAAGATCAATATGCAACTTTGAATAAAAATGAAAAGGAGACAATCAAAACTCACAAGTATCCAACTGATGTGCAGATTAAAACCACCCCAACATCAATATACTACTAATCTATTTTAACCCATCCAACACTGCATCAACCCAATTTCATCACCATTTCCATTCTAGACCATTTCTTTGACTTCTGTTGACCATGGAGCAAAATTTATTGAAACTGGCTTTTGAGCTTTCAAAAAGACTTTAAATAGCTTATATAAGCTTAGTTAAGTTTAGAAATAAGCTTCTAAGAGCTTGTGCATAAGATTTGTAAACTGAAATTTGCACAGTTAACTTAAAATTTGAAACTCATAACAGAACTTGGAATTGCTTAATCAAAACACATTACACTGAAGGTTTAACTTAAATATGGTTCACAGGAACTGAAATTACATTATTTAGATATAAACTACAACATAAAAAAAACGACATTGGGAAAATTATAAAAACTAACTACTACTTTATGCTTCTCTCTAACTCCTCTTTTATAGCTCCACATGCTTCCCACTAGTCCACTGAATAGTTCCCACCAATATTCTGGACCATTGGATGTCTTGGGACATTTTTGACCATTTGATCATTTTGGCGCCAAAAAGTCTAGAGTAGATTTGAGCAGGTTAAAGATATTAATGGTTTTTGGGTACATGTGGAGGTGGAGGGGACATAAGGGATGGATAGGTGAGGAGGGGGGTTGAAAAGGTTGGCAATACCATCTCTGGTTTTGGTGTTACAGCTGTGGAGAGGAGATGCTACAGTGGTAGTGGTTTTGGGCGCCAAGTGGGTGTGGGTTTGACTGCCATTTGACCAAGGCAGTGTTAATAATAGGGGGTTCACAATTGCATATTGACAGGGGTCCAATTGGTGTCAAGGGTCAAAATTGGTTTTAAAGGGTTTTAAATATAAGGACCTAAAGTGTAACTTCTGAAATTGCAAGGACTTGAACTGCCAATCTTGCAAAGATGTTCCAAGGACTTAAAGTGACAATCTTCAAAAGTACAGGGACCAAATCTGTCATTTTGCAATTTTCCGGGGGCCATTTCTGCCAAATTTCAAACTTGAAGGACCATTTTGTAATTTTCTCAAAACTTTTTATATTTTTCACCAAAGGACTAAATTTGACAACTTTTGATTTTAAAAGGACCTTTGGTGACTTTTGCTTTTGAACTTATGGCTCAGGGACTATTTTTGACAACTTTTGAAACTTGGGGGACTGAAACTGCAATTTTTGCAAATTTGATATGTTTTTCATCTGATTTTGATATTTTTGAATTTAAAACACATAAAACACTGATTTGTGATATTTTGATCATTTTGATGTGTTTCTGAGTGTTTTCAGATGATTTTGCAGTTTAAATGGTATAAAAATGATGAGTATTTAGAGACTCATCAATCCCCCACACTGAGATATTGCTAGTCCCTAGCAATGATTTGAGAAAACATAATGGATTTTAATCTCTTTACCAAAAGCCATTACTTCTGGAGTAGCCAAATGTTTCAGTTCAAGTAAGAACCTTGGTACACTGATAACCAAATGATTTTGAGCAAATCATAAGCTGTAAACGGATTTGATTAGTCTTTACCAGAAGCCGTACCCTTCTGGACTAGCCAACTCTTAGATAAATTATCAATATTATCTTTGGTGAGCTGAATACCAATTATGGATTTTCCACTGCCTTTACCACAAGCCATAATCTTGCGGGCTAGCCAACTCTTCACTTTTTAGGATATGGTTAGCTGAATACCATACAATTTTGGGCAAATTGCAAGCCATATAAACGGATTTGATAAATCTTTACCAAGAGCCGTTTGCTCCTGGATTAGCCAATCCTTTAGTCTTACAGACATGGCGGACTGATAACCAAATGAGTAAGTGTAAAACACTTACTCCCAAAAAAAAAAAATTTTGGCCAAAAACGGGGGAATTGGGTAGATAATATATGAAATTCGTGAGAATTCCCCCCCACACTTAGAAATGAATATTGCCCTCAATATTCAAAGTACCGGCGACTATGCCGAAACAAAGAACGTAAAAGGGAAATACTACGGCCATTATTTTAAAAGATTTTTTTTTTTTTTTTTTTTGAGATATATATATATATATATAACCTGTGGGGCATCACCCCCACACTTAGGTGGTAGAAAGGGGGTAAGAAGACAGAAATATGGGTGAAAACCCATATGGTGTGTGCTACTGTTTTTGATTTCCGAGTCGCTAGCTTGACTCGACCCCGAATTCATTGGTTCATGGGGAAGCAAAGTGGAATAGACAATCTCCATCGGACTTTCATTCAAGATATTTGGACAAACATATGAAGCATGTGAAAGTTCCACACCGACGAGATATACATAGAACCGGCTCAAAAATAATAATTGAAAATGCCGGGATCAAAAATAGTGTCCTCATTCCCGAAGGAGAAAAGGGAAAGAGCGACCACACCATTTGTGAAGAATGGAATAAATATGTGCATCACAATGCATGTCCATTCCTTATCAGAAAGAAGCAAATCACCATTTTTGACATTTTTAAGCTTAAATTTGAAGCTTTTATGGTGATTGGTAACAAAATTTCCGGGAGGGAGAGCTGGAAACGATTCTTCAATCAACAGATTTTCAAGAAAAAGGATGTCTCCCTCCGAATCAAAGTAAGTATTGTCAATTCCTGATGGAATCGACTCATCACTAAGAAAATCATCGACCTCCTTCCAAAAGTTGTCATCTTCCTCATCTGAAATGAGAGAAGGAATGGAAGAGTCGGAAATGGGACAAGAAATGAGTGGATGATCATTATATAGGAGATTTCTGGTTTCTCCAAGATCGGCTTCGAAATCAAAGAGATCATCGTCACTTTCTGATGAAAGTGGAGTGATGTGAGAGAGTTCATCGGTAACCTCCTCAAGAAGAGGATCAGACTGTGGAAACGATGCCTCAACATACTCGATGTCTCCATAAGATTTACAATCATCGCTAAAATCGGAGAAAGTCTCAAGATGATCATTGGAACACTCAAGAGGGAAAGGGATATCACACATATGGTCAATAGATCCCTGTGACTCTCCTGGGATTGGGACAAGGTCCTCAACACTAGACTTTATCAATTCGTCCGATTCCTTTTCAGGAACAGTGTCAAGATGCTCATCCCCCATGTTCAGAGAGTGAGTGGGAATGTCGGGTGTGATAACAACAGACTGAGGGAGTTTAGACGGACTAGCATACATATGTTTTATACTTAACATTTGTTCTTCTGCTAGTAATTCCATCATAGTCTTTTCTCCCTGATTTTTCATGGAAGGAGTCTCAACTGATGAACTTGATGAACTGTTATAAAATTGTAAGATATCAAGGATATCTTCATCATCATCGTCATCAGGAATGAAACGGAATCGAGAGCTAGATTTGGCTGCTTTTTCTTTTGCAATTGATTCCCTAACAGATTTTTCAAAGGCAATCTGGGAATCTAATTTAGCAGCCCGCTCTTCGGCTAACAAAACTTCCATGGATTTTTCATTTGGATTATCTTGGGAGGACATAGCCGACTCCTCCTTAAGTTCTTTTAATAACTCCAGAGTCTTCAGTAGAAGGTCTGTCGTAGTTTCATGAGGAGTCGCTTGAATCATTTGGTACTGTGGAGGTTGGTCTGGATACGAAGAGTCGTAATTGTTACAAGGAAATGGGTTCCCTGTTTGACAATCCGAGCTAGGGTGAGAACCTCCACAATACTCACAACAGTAAAACTGATGTGGCTGTGAGTGGTATGTGTTGTAGTCATAATTGTTATCAGGAACCTGCTCATAGACAAGCGTGTTTCCTGATTGACAATCAGAACCGGAATGTGAACCACCACAGTACTCACAACAGTAAAACTGCTGAGTCTCACAGTGTGGTAGCTGATGGAATAAATCAGTCGTGTTATGGTAGGAATAGGGATCTTGGTTATAGACAGACTCGTTTCCTGATTCCACCATGCTACAACTGGGGCAATTGCCACCATTATAAGGACCACCACACCATTGACAACCAAGAGGGTGAGGATAAGACATAGAGAGAATCAAAAGGTTTTAGAGGGTAAGAAATGAAGAATCAAAAAGGTGAGAGGGTAAAGAGGAATATTTTTGGTGTTTTTGAAAAACATGATGATAAAAACAAAGAATGAAAATATTTTTGGCGTTTTTAACACTTTAGGAAAAGTGTTAATGAACTTTTTGGATTTTTTGAAAACTTTACAAAAAAACTTTTTACAAATGATGGGTATGTGCAAGAATGGGTCTGAAAATGGCTAAACACACGCTAAAGCCTCCCCGGCAGCGGCGCCAAAATTTTGATTCGTGCTAAACCGTCAAGTCAAATAGACTTAAAACAGCTTAAACACAAATAAAATGAAGATCAGAGAATACAGGGGATTCCCGGGTCGTTATGTCCCACGGAGACTCAATGGTGTGTTAAACACATAATCAGACGATAGAATGACCACTAATGATAGCGATCAGAAAGGATTGGATAGATAATTACACTACTGAAAAAGTTTATAAATTTAAGCGACTTAAATGCAAATTAAAGGAAATAAAAGATAAAATATATTAAATAAACGCTATCACTATATTTAAAGTGATGAACGTTTAAAACCAAAAACTAAAAACTTACGTTTAAATTAAAATAACGCAAACGTACAAAATAAAAAGTGAAACTTACACAATATAAATCCTAAAAATATGAAAAATACATTTTTACAATCCTAAATATATAAGAAAATTATTAGAAAAATAAAATTATTTTTAAAACTATTTAATTAATTATTATTAATTAAAAACTAATTTAAACTATTTAATAAACACTCTAAAATAGAAGAAAATACAAAATAAGACTAGAAAAATAAAATTAAGATTTAGAAAAATCTAAAATATGATAAAACTAATTTTAAAACAGAAAATATATTTTTCACACTTTTTATATATTTATTATTAATTTAATACTATTTAAAACTAATTAAAATGCTAGAAAATACTATTTAAGCTAAGAAAATTATGGAAAAATACTTTTTAGGCTATTTATATTTATCTAAACTTAAGAAAAATGAAAAATTATTTTTTTGAACTTTTTCTTTATTATTTGTATTTAAAGCTAATTAAAAATACTTAAAAACTAGTTTAAATTAAGAAAAATAGCAAATAAGCTTAGAAAAATATGAAAATTTCAGGAAAACTATAAAATAATATTAGAAAGCTGGGAAAAATAGAAAAACAGGGGCTTGTTTGGAGGAATAAGCAACTGATGTGGAAGAGCTTATGAAATAAGCACTTTGAAATAGCTAGATGAGCATAACAAGCACCAAACTGAAATAGAAGGTCTAATATGCTAAATAAACCAAAATGGAACAAGTTTCAACAAGTCCTAACCACTGATAAGCTAGATGCAAAGATTTGAGGTTTTGAGTTTTAAGCTAAAAAACAGTGACAGGGGTCTACTTCAAGCCAAGAAATAAGCATTAAAATAAGCTGGAGACAAGGAAACCAAGGAAGGAACTTAGAGTGGACCTGGTTGGCTATCTAATTCCCAAAGCTCAGACTTAAACAAGCTCAAATGAGCTCAATGCAAGAGCTGCAAAAAGCTGCAAAAGCCCTGTGCAGGCAACAGTGCCCTGCACAGGGGAATAGATACCATGTTTGAGCTTATTTATAAGCTACTCAGAAAAGCTGAAAGGTAAAACAGAATTGGGGTCTTGAACACAACCTAGCAAACTATAAATGTGCCAAAAATTAGACCTTAACTAGCTGAGATGAGCACTGTGCATCATCTGCAAGATCTGCACAAACTGGACATTTGACATGTTTTGACTTTAGAAGAAAAAATGAAAAGTTGACTTATTCCAACTTTGATCCCAATCTTTGAACTGAAAATGATATATTAAGATGTATTAAGACTACTTCAAGCTAGATTAATGAGTTCTAAACACAAAATAAGATGTTGCACTTTTAAAACTCCAACAATGAGCAAGTGAGACAGATTTAAAGGGACTTTTGACTTTATGAGCTAACAAGCAACAAACTAAGACTGATATGAGTCAATTAGGACTACACTAGTATAACTCAACCATTTCTGACCACTGATTAAGCCTGAGAAACAGACAGATCAGTCAATCCAAACACTCCTATTGCAACTGTTATGCAATTAAAACTACTACAGACACTGAACTAGCATACAATAAGGATCAAACTAAGTTCATAAGCTATAGTTAACACTAAATAAACAGATTTAAACCATAGGTAACTACAAATATATACACAAGATCAGTATGCAACTTTGAATAAAAATGAAAAGGAGACAATCAAAACTCACAAGTATCCAACTGATGTGCAGATTAAAACCACCCCAACATCAATATACTACTAATCTATTTTAACCCATCCAACACTGCATCAACCCAATTTCATCACCATTTCCATTCTAGACCATTTCTTTGACTTCTGTTGACCATGGAGCAAAATTTATTGAAACTGGCTTTTGAGCTTTCAAAAAGACTTTAAATAGCTTATATAAGCTTAGTTAAGTTTAGAAATAAGCTTCTAAGAGCTTGTGCATAAGATTTGTAAACTGAAATTTGCACAGTTAACTTAAAATTTGAAACTCATAACAGAACTTGGAATTGCTTAATCAAAACACATTACACTGAAGGTTTAACTTAAATATGGTTCACAGGAACTGAAATTACATTATTTAGATATAAACTACAACATAAAAAAAAACGACATTGGGAAAATTATAAAAACTAACTACTACTTTATGCTTCTCTCTAACTCCTCTTTTATAGCTCCACATGCTTCCCACTAGTCCACTGAATAGTTCCCACCAATATTCTGGACCATTGGATGTCTTGGGACATTTTTGACCATTTGATCATTTTGGCGCCAAAAAGTCTAGAGTAGATTTGAGCAGGTTAAAGATATTAATGGTTTTTGGGTACATGTGGAGGTGGAGGGGACATAAGGGATGGATAGGTGAGGAGGGGGGTTGAAAAGGTTGGCAATACCATCTCTGGTTTTGGTGTTACAGCTGTGGAGAGGAGATGCTACAGTGGTAGTGGTTTTGGGCGCCAAGTGGGTGTGGGTTTGACTGCCATTTGACCAAGGCAGTGTTAATAATAGGGGGTTCACAATTGCATATTGACAGGGGTCCAATTGGTGTCAAGGGTCAAAATTGGTTTTAAAGGGTTTTAAATATAAGGACCTAAAGTGTAACTTCTGAAATTGCAAGGACTTGAACTGCCAATCTTGCAAAGATGTTCCAAGGACTTAAAGTGACAATCTTCAAAAGTACAGGGACCAAATCTGTCATTTTGCAATTTTCCGGGGGCCATTTCTGCCAAATTTCAAACTTGAAGGACCATTTTGTAATTTTCTCAAAACTTTTTATATTTTTCACCAAAGGACTAAATTTGACAACTTTTGATTTTAAAAGGACCTTTGGTGACTTTTGCTTTTGAACTTATGGCTCAGGGACTATTTTTGACAACTTTTGAAACTTGGGGGACTGAAACTGCAATTTTTGCAAATTTGATATGTTTTTCATCTGATTTTGATATTTTTGAATTTAAAACACATAAAACACTGATTTGTGATATTTTGATCATTTTGATGTGTTTCTGAGTGTTTTCAGATGATTTTGCAGTTTAAATGGTATAAAAATGATGAGTATTTAGAGACTCATCAAAGAGTCTTGTAGCTAGACTCGTAGTCGTGCTCCTACGTTACTTCATTACCGCCTCCTTCTTCCTTCACTTTCCCTTCGTCGAAAGGGTGTAGACGTTGTATTCTTACCGTGGATTCCTTGCCAACGTTGTCTATTATGGTGACGGTTTTATCTTTTAAATTGGTTTCCTTCACTGTGAAAGGTCCAAACCATCTTGGTTTGTTTCTACCTCGTAATGCCCTTATCTGTGATTTGTATAAAAGTACTTTTTCTCCTTTTAGAAATTCCTTAGGGTTCCTTTGTGCCTTTGGTATCGAAGTGGGATTATTTCCTAACTTCTTATCGGGTTTCCACAACGTTGCATACAATCCTTGAACCATAAAGTCCCTAAGCCCTTTTTCCCAATCATTCATCTTCTTCTTAACACTATTGCCAGGCGCTTGTGGATTTCCACCCGTAATCATTTCCATGATCTTAAGAGGATACCGTGGGATGATGGGTATCCTAGCGTACCCTTTCCCGCTTTTGAGTATCATGATGCCCTCTCCGCATTTGATGGTTGCCTTGGCGGTGGCCAGAAATGGTGTCCCAAGAATAAGGGGCACGTTTTTATCTTCCTCAACATCAATGATCACGAAATCCACCGGATAAATGATATTAGCCACCTCAATTAGAACATCCGCCGCGATTCCTACGGGGTGGACATAGGTGTGATTAGCTAAGAAAAGTCTAAGATCGGTCTTGGCTGGTTTCTCCTTAGTTAAATTATTATAGATTGATAATGGCATTATGTTCACATCAGTCCCCTGATCGGCTAAGGCATTTATATTATCAATATCACCTATGCTACATGGTATCACGAAATTCCCTGTGGTGTCTCGTTTTTTTGTCAATGGTTTTTTTATGACTAACTCATACAGGGGTCCCATAGGTAAGGCGTCATACTCTTCTTCTGTCATTTTTCCTTCAAGGGCTTCCCTAAGAACTTCATTGTTCCTAAAGTTGTTTACTTGGTTTGCAATGGTTTTTTTGTTAATTTCGTGCTTAAGGTAGTACTCAATGGTCTCAGGCTCATCATTAGGCACAGACTCCTCTCTCTTGCTTTCCTCAGTTTTCCTCATCTCAATCCTTCCATCCTCGGGCATAATGGAAACGGCGTTAACAAACGAAGTGGGAGGACATTCGTTGCTTCTTACTAGTACCTTTTCGGGAACTTTTGTTTTGGTATATTCAATTACCAAATTCATCATTTCCGTCATTTTCGCTTGCATTTCCTCTCTCTGCCTATAAACCTCCTCTTTAAATTTGGCTAATCTCTCCGTATGAGCTGCCATGTACTCCCTCATTTGTTCCTTAAAGCTTGGTGAAAGTGGTATTGGGGAAGTAGAACGGAAGCGCCTTTCGGAATTTAGGTTTTGCTCACGACTTGGGGACTCCGAAAAAGGTGTGGGGTTGTTGGTGGAATTGGCGGATTTGACAGCTTCTCGAGGATTTTGTACGGGGACTCTTCTTTGCTTTTCCATAAGATAATCAATCCCTCTCTCAATGCCACTCATTTGCTCCTCGAGGGTGTCGGAAGATTCAAAAGGAGTTGATATGGCATTAACTACGTTAACCGGAGTTTCAGGAGATTCATTCCAATCTTCGTAGCTTTGATCAGCAAGCTCCTCTATAATATCCCATGATTTCTCTGCATTAAAGTCGCTGAGCCTTCCACCGGCGGCTCGATCAATGGATCGTCGAGTGATGAAATCGGTATGGTCATAGAAGATTTGGATTTGAAGCCAAAGATCAATGCCATGATGGGGGAGTCTACGGAGTAGGTCCTTAAATCGAGTCCATGCTTTGTAGAGAGACTCACCTTGGAGTTGTTGAAACGTCAAGATGTCTCGCCTAAGTTTAGTGGTTCTCCCCGGTGGGAAAAATTGAGCAAGGAAACGAGAGGTGAGATCATCCCAACTTGAGATGGAGCCGGCGGGAAGTCACTCTAGCCAATTACTAGCTTGGTCCCGTAGAGAGAATTGGAAGAGACGCAGGCGCGTGGTCTCCCGAGTAGTAGCATCAAGGTCGATGGAATCGACAATTTTAAGGAAATCCCTAAGATGCTGATTTGGATCTTCGGACAAAGTCCATGGAATGCACATCCGTTTTGCACCAACCGGATGGTGTCGGATCGCAGGGCCGTAGTTTGGGCTTGGTCGGGAAGCTCAATGGTGTTCCTATAGCCTAGGTGGCTTGGTCTCGAGTATTCACCAAGAGTACGGGCTCTTGGCGGGTCATTTGGTGGTAGGTTGATGAATGGTGGTTGGTTATCACCTTCCATGATGAAAAGTGATGGGGTTTACAAACAAAGGTCACGAAGAAGGGGGATAGACTACGAGAAAGCTAAAAAATGAGAAAAATTTACTTGATAGGAATCAAGCAAAGAAACCTAAACGAGGTGGACTACTAACTAGCTATTATATTCCCCGGCAACAGCGCCAAAAACTTGATAACGCTACACGCGTCGTTCGGGGTCAAGAAAACTTCCTTTTCTTCGAGCAAGTTTTATAACACCCTAGGCAGTGAACCTAATCGTTGTAGTGTACTAATTAGGGTAAGCCATGGGTATTGATATCGTTCTCTAGGGGAATAGGAATGCTAGTGAGAAGTTACTACGTTAAGGTTGGGGTTGAGAAAGATTATTTTTTATCTTTTTATATTTTTTTTAGAAATTGGAAAGGTACGAATCTCGGGGTTTGGATTTGGGGGGTTGGTATTGCTACCGATTACTCTACTTATCTAATTATCTAATCTAAGGTGTATGTAGTCTATGTCTAATTATTGTGTGCTCGTATAATAGTTTAAAGATGTGTTTACTTAGGTTTTACTACTCCTTAATTATCTCCTATTGGTGGTTAAATTGTCACGTCCTTATTCCTAGTTGCGTTGTGTGTCTAAGGTTGTAGGGTATGCGTTTCTCCCTAACTCTTTGAACTTACCAAAGGGTCTCGTCTACAAAACCCACTAGGGATAATAAACTCTTACTCTAAGGCACTCTTTGGATGGTTTAGCTTACAACTACTCAAGGAGTCATATTCTAAGGTTCACAAAGATTTAATCAAGCATTAAGTACACAACGAATGACTTATCGCATTACTAGATCATTAATCAACTAAGATAAGAGACAACCAATCAATATTCAATAATCAGGTTTCATATTCCCTAAGCAAACACACAAATAAATTAGCCGGACATGAAGAACATGCAAGCATACACACAAATAATCAAAGACATAATTGTATTAATGAAGTAAAACACTTATCTTGGTGTAAGATAGGGTTTGGAACCCTAAAATACTGTACAAGACAGCCTTGGTTCGGTTTTAGGTTTTTACTCCAAAACACTACACATCAATACTGAAAAATTCGGATTCTATATATAAGATTACACATGCGACGGCGTCACCTTATGTTTTGTGACGCCGTCGTGTCGCCGTCATTAGGGTTTTGTCTTGGCCACGTTAGTCTTGCGACGGCGTCACCTTATGCTTGTGACGCCGTCCTCTTCAGCTCCTGACGCCGTCTTGATTGCATCTAGGCCGTCTGAGTTGCGACGGCCTACTCTTTTATAACCTGACGTCGTCACTTGAAAATAGGAGTTAAAATCCTCCGACGGCGTCGCAGTTAAGCAGTGACGTCGTCACCTTATGTTTTCAGCAGCTTTGAGTGTCTCGATTCTGACTTTGGCCATTTTCTTCGTATATTCGCGCCTTTTCGTCCAAATAAGTGCCATTCCAACATTTTGCCTTCAAGAGACCTAAAAAGTGAAAAGGAACGATATTAAGCAATAACGGATACAAAAGTGATCAAATAAGGGCTAAAACGACCCCTCAAAAAGGTACCTTTTAAAACCTTATCAGCTAACCATCGGGTTCTTTCATACCAAGGTGAACCACACCTATCACAATGTCGCCTACCCTTTATTAGGTACTAGGCTAAGCACCTAGTTCAATTACAATAGGGGAACTACTACCCAACACTACACCAATCTTCTAACCCCAAAGGAGGTCAACTCCTTATATCAACATCAACAAGGATATCAATATCCTTTGACCCAATACTAATCTATCTTGTACATCGAATCACACCATATCGAATGTACACCTTAGGCACCTTTCACTAATGCCTTTGACTCGATCTTTAAGACACCCTTCACTAATGTCTTGTGTCTTGACTTCTAAGCACCCTTAACTAATGCTTCTCGTCTTGACTTCTAAGCACCCACCACAAGTTCTTATGGACGTTAGATACCCTTCACTAATATCTTCGTCTTGACACTTGAGATACCTTTTACAAATGTCCTCAACACTACACTTCTTAGGAGAAAAGAAAACAATCATTAACAAGAGGACTTCAGTAGTCTTGATGATGAGGAAGCATGGAAACTCATGGACTTGAGCTTGCTCGACTTCAAAAGTGGTGATCTCGCCTTTAAGAGGAACCTAAAAGATCACACAAAAACAAAACTACAAACATAGATCTCTTGGATCTGGGGTTAGAGAGTTTTTAACTCAAGGGGAAAGTATGTTAGAAAGGGGTGAGAAACAATGAAGAAATGGCTCTCTATTTATAGGCAAAACTTGCCACTATTCCCCGGATCCCACGGATCCCTCCCACAAGGGATCCGTCTAGCGTAAAGCTAGGGATCCGTGGAACGCTCCTCTTTACCCATGGGTATTTTTGGTAATGGGTTATGGGTTGATCCATGGGTTTCTTACTAGATACAATGTATCTTATGAATACAATGAACCTAGTCAAGTGGTTTGGATAAAAGCATGGGTTATGGGTCAATACCATTTGTTAGTTTTTACCCATTTTAGTATACACTAGTTATCTGTATGTTTGCCCAATATGTAAACACTAGTTGTTGTACATATGTATCTCTAAATCATAAATCACTTATACTTGTTTTAGTGTTTTATTTGATAACGTTAGTGTGTTAGAAAACTATGACTCAAGCTATTAACGTATTCTATTTGTTTCGTTAAAATGATTTTACGTTTGTTATCGTCAAAACATTAGAAGATCGTAAAATATAAATAAACGTTTTTACGGCTTATTTGTATTAACAGTTTCTTTTCGTTTTTCTTTTTCTTTTTTTAGAATTATGCTTGTTGGTAGTGTGAATTCAGGGATTGAAGTTTGCTCGTGGATGCTTATGCAAAGGCACGATTCTTTTCGTGGGCCTTCTTTCCTTTTCGGAGCAAATTTCAGGGAAGTTCTCTCTCTAATTCTACTTTCTCTTCACCTTTGTTTAACGTTTAGTACAAAAGGGACTTTGTACATTTCAAGTGGGGGGACGGGAGTAGAATTATCTCTTGAACTTTATTTTTCCCTCTTTTTTCTAGTTTATTTTGAAAAAATATGCTATTTTTTATTTTGACATGTTTTTCTTAACCTAACTAGATTAGACCTTAGCTGAGCACATTATAACCCTTGATATTATATGGTGAGATTAGCCTTATCCGTTTCCAAATTTTTACCCCAAAACCACCAAATTATGAGTGGGCCGGTAGCTTGTAAACTATAGAAGTTGGCCTTTACATCATTTCGAGACCATAGACGAGGTATGTGGAGTTAGCTCGATGTATTTGGACTTTTCAGTTTAAGAAGGCAATATTATAGGATTATCATCCAAAAAGCCTATCCTTGTGTGTCTATCGATTAGTCACCTCGACTTCTCGACCACCATGTTAAACCCTTTTGTTCCACTCACCTTTAGTATAAGATACCCCTAGATACACCCATCTGAGCCATTCTTTTCATTTTGTCCACCCAACATATTGTTTCGTTACACCCATACACCTTAGCTTACCCTGTAGTCTTTATTTGTGATTGGGAAGTCATTGTTTGCCTAAGTTCAAGGTTCAAGTGGAAAGGTTCAGGAATCATGCTTTCGTCGACGACATATTTTTGAAGATCATTAAAGACCCCCCAAAGTCTCATATTGTTCATCTCAAGTGGGGGGATGCTATGTTTAGTAGTTATGATTAAAAAAATAGTTATAGTTATTTATTGATTGTAAAGTGCGAAGTTATAAGCACTATGTTTATGAGCTTGATTGGTGCAAAACCGTCAAGTTATCTCACGCAAGCTAGCCACTTGTGAATGACCAACCGTAAGAAACTCAAAACAGCTCACACACCAAATGCAAATTAGATCAGAGGAATATAGGGGATTCCTGGGTCGTTAAGTCCCACGGAGGATGAATTGGTGTTAAACAACTTCAGATGTCGAATAATCACTAAGGATAGTGATCAGAAAGGATTTTGAAATATTTATACCTAAAGAAAAGATTAATAAATTACAGCGACTTAAATGCAAATTAAGAAAATTAAAAAGTTAAAATATATTAAATAAACGCTATCACTATTTTTAAAATGATGAGCGTTTAAAACCTAAAACGTACGTTTAAATAAAATTACGTAAACGTACAAAATAAAACGTGAGTTGTAAGAAATAAAAGGCCTACAAATATGAAAATGATATTTTTACAATCCTAATAATAAAATAAAATTATTAGAAAAAGAAAATTATTTTTAAAACTATTTATTTAATTATTATTAATTAAAAACTATTTATTAAGTATTTAAAATGCACTAAATTATAAGAAAATACAAAATTAACCTAGAAAAATGAAATTATAACTTAGAAAAATCTAAAATATGATAAAACTTATTTTAAAACTGAAAATATATTTTTTAGACTTTTTATGTATTTATTATTAATTTAATACTATTTAAAACTAATTAAAATGCTAAAAAATACTATTTAAACCAAGAAAATTATGGAAAAATACTTTTTATGACTTTTATATTTATCTTAATCTAGGAAAATTGAAAACATATTTTTTTAAGCTTTTTCTGATTTATTAGTATTAAAAGCTATTTAAAAAGGATTAAAAACTAGTTAAAATAAAGAAAAATACTAAACAGTGATGGAAAAATCTGAAAAATTCAGGAAAATGCTAAAATATTATTCTAAGTTTATAAAAAATATAAAAACATATGCTTATGTGGAGGAATAATAAGCTGCAGTGTAACTGCTTATTAATAAGCAATTCAAAATAAGCCAAAAGCCACCACAGAGTACCAGATGAACACAGAAGCTAGGTAATGCTAAATTAAGTATATCTAGACTATTTAACAGTACTATAGATCAATAAAGAAGCTTAAATTGGATTTGAGCTTATTGGACTATATAAGCAAAACAGTGATCTGATGGCTACTTTAAGCTAGTGCATAAGCTAAACAAATAAGCTAAAGGTAAAAACATAAGTTGGGACTTAAAGTAGACCTGGCTAACTACACAAGAACCAAAACCCAGCTCCTCACAAGCTTGAATGAAGCTTGTGAACAAGCTGCAAGATGCCTGTGCATACACTGATTGTGCACAGGGCATTTGAGGCCTTCTTGGAAGCTGATTAAAAGCTTATTGGAGCTTGATAAATGTAAAAAAAAACTGATATTATTAAACTAGACCTACTGATCTTTCAAATCCCAAAGTCTCATAGATTTTTATGAAGAAATGAACCAATGAGACTTCAACAAAGTTTTGTAAAAACTGGATTTTCCAAATCTTGACTTTTATAAACAGAAATGGAATTTTGACTTCTATGAGATTTGATTTGATTTTATGGACTGCACATGTTATAATAAGCTATGATAAGATGATTTTAAGCTAAAGTATCAAGATATTAACTATTTTGATGAAATTCACATTACAACTCCTAATCAGTTAACTGTTATATTGAGATTACATCATTTTGACTTTTTATTCAACAATGACAGGATTTTATGCTTGTAATGAGTTAATAGGGACTGAAGTAATATGAATCAAACAATAACAACTCATCAAACTCCCTCTAACACAGTTTTAACAGTAAAACCAAACACCCTTTATCTAGACTGTTTTGAACTTTTTAGCACTAAAATAGATTTTTACAGCAAGTAATCTATTAATTAACTAATATTAACTATATTAAAACAAGATTAAGCTAGAAGTAACAAGGATTAAATACTAAAACTAGGAAATGCAAGTTTTCAATAAATGGCTTACAAATTGGAATTCAAATGTAGACTGAGAATTAATAACTGATAACATATCCTATGGCTTTCCACAAAGCATCTAAACCAACTGCAATCCAAAATCACCCTGCTTCTGTCTTGATTTTTCATTTCCATTGCCTTTTTTATTTTTAATCTATTTTCTTGGAATTTTTGGGAATTTTGGATTGTAAAACTAAACTGAGTTATAAATGTTTTTCAATAGCTTAAACAAGCTACTAAGAGCTTATATAAGCTTAATGAGCCAGAACAACAACCATAAACAACATAAGACAGATTTAAGATTTTGACCATAAAATTGAAATTTGCACAAACTGAAATTAAACTGGAAACTTGGAATTGCTTATTGATAAAGATTCAAATACACTTAAAAACACTTAAACCAGTACTTGAAAGTTTAAACATACACTAGAAAGCTTGAAATAATTAAAACGACATAAGTAAAACTAAACTACACTACTTGCTTCTTCTTTCTGCTTTGTTCTTGGTATTTATTGATCTCTTTTAGTCTCTTGTCGACCTCTGGTCAAATCCCACCAATCTTGAACCGTTGGATTCATCCAAATCATCAGATTTGACATTTGTCAAATTGGCGCCAAAATGTCTTTGAGCAGGTTAATTTAATTAAAGCTTTTGGATGGATGTGGAGGTGTTAAGAGAGTTGGTAACATGTGTTAGAAGTTGTGGTGAGGTGGAAAGGTGAAGAAAAACTGCTCTGGTTTTGGAATTGCAGTGGTGGAAGAGACGGGTGAACAGTAATGGTGGTTTTTGGCGCGGTTTTGACTTTTTGACCGAGTATTAACGGGGTTGGGGTTGGGCTTGGTTTGGTTTTGGGCCTGAGCTGGGTTTAGGATATGGACTGGATTGGATTTGGTTTGTGGGATTAATAATACAAAGGTCCATTTGGTGTAGCTAGTAAATACAAGGACCATTTATGTAATTATGCCAAACATGAGGGACCAATCTTGCCTATTTTCCATAGCTCTCACAAGGACCAAACCTGCCATAAATGAATAGTACAAGGACCATAGATGATTATTTTCCATTTTTAAAATATCCAAGGACTATTTTTGACAATTTTCAAACTTTAGGGACTAAAGTTGTCATTTTATAAACTTTAAACTTTAAAGAGTTTATTTTGACAACTTTTGAATCCCATAGACTTTAAATGACATTTTACAAGTTTTTGAATTACCAGGGACTAGTTTTGACAACTTTTGTAACTTGGGGGACTAAAACTGCCAATTATGCAAACTTGATACGTTTTTCATCAGATTTTGATGTTTTTGCATTTAAAACACATAAAACACTGATTTGTGATATTTTCATCATTTTGATGCATTTCTGAGTGTTTTCAGATGTTTTTGCAGTCTAGATAGTACAAAAATGATGAGTATTTAGACACTCATCAATCCCCCACACTAAGATATTGCTAGTCCCTAGCAATGTTTTATGAAAAGTTAATGGATTTTATCTCTTTACCAAAAGCCATTACTTCTGGAGTAGCCAGTTGTTTTAGTTCAAGTAAGAACCTTGGTACAATGATAACCAAATGATTTTGAGCAAATCATAAGCTGTCAACGGATTTGATTTGTCTTTACCAGAAGCCGTTTGCTTCTGGACTAGCCAACTCTTAGATAAATTATCAATATTATCTTTGGTGAGTCGAATACCAATTATGGATTTCCAACTGCCTTTACCACAAGCCATAAACTTGCGGGCTAGCCAACTCTTTACTAATTAAAGATATGGTGAGTTGAACACCATACAATTTTGGGCAAATTGCAAGCCATTAACGGATTTGATAAATCTTTACCAAGAGCCGTTTGCTCCTGGATTAGCCAATCCTTATGTGGGTTAGACATGGTGGACTGATTACCATTTGTTGTGTTTAGTACATAGTACTTCCATTAAAAAAAAATTTAAATTTGGCCATTTTGGGGGAAAAAGGGACTAAAAGGGTACATTTATGATCAAATTCGCCAGAATTTCCCCCCCACACTTAGAAATGAATATTGTCCTCAATATTCAAAGTCCTGGCTATTATGCCGAATCCTTGAACATAAAAAGATAACATTACTAGCTAAGTGTAGAAACACAACAATTATTCTCTTTTTTAATATTTACAATTTTCATTTATTTTTAAGGTCTATATACATTATGTGGGGCATCTCCCCCACACTAGGGTGGTACACACGGGTGAAAACCCATGTTTAACTACTGTTTTTTGATTACCGAGTCGCTAGCTTGACTCGACCCCGAATTCATTTGTTCATGGGGAAGTAAGTGGAAGAAACAATCTCCATCGGACTTTCATTCAAGATGTTTGTATAAACATTGAAGTACGTGAAAGTTCCACACCGATGAGATATACATAGAACCGGCTCACAAATGATAAATGAAAATGCCGGGGTCAAAGATAATGTCTTCATTCCCGAAGGAGTGAAGAACAGGAGAAGCCACGGGATAGGTGAAGAAAAGAAAGAAAGTCATGATGAAAATCATGACTAACTCATCTTCATCCATAGGAGAATTCATGATTTCTGGATCATGAATTTCATCATTTAAGCTCATTTGATCAAGATAAATTCTGGGTGGGAGGGATGGTATTTTGATATCAAGCAAGTTCTCATGGTTGAGAACATTTCCCTCCGGAACACAAAAATCATTTTTGTCTAGATCAAAGTGGAAGTTATCATACTCCGGTGGAGATATGATATGAGTGAGTTCAAAGGAGAACTCCTCGTAGAGAGAATCATTCACATGAAGTGAATTTGTGAACTCTTGTTCCACTGTAGACTCATCACTATCCTCAATCTGAGTATCAAAGAGTGGATTCTCAGAAATTAAAGTGAATTCAGAGTCGAATTCAAATAGAGGATTAGTAAGAGTTGTTTTAAACGCTTCAGGAACAAAGTGATTAACATTCTCTTCTGGACTGTTGGGATAAGAAGTGAGTGAACGATCTTTACAAAGGAGACTTTCAATTTCTCCTAAGTTGGCTTTGAAATCAAAGAGATCATCATCACTTTATGATGAAAGTGGAATGATGTGAGTGAGTTCATCAGTGAAATCCTCAAGAAGAGGATCAACATCAAAATGTGAAAGTGATGCCTCAACATTCTCAATGTCTCCATAAGATTTACAATCATCGCTAAAATCGGAGAAAGTCTCAAAATGATCTTTTGAACTCTCAAGAGGGGAAGGGATATCACACATATGGTCAAAAGTTCCCTGTGACTCTCTCGGGATTGGGACAAGGTCCTCAACACTAGACTTTATGAATTCGTCCGATTCCTTTTCAGGAACAGTGTCAAGATGCTCGTCCCCCATGTTCAGAGAGTGAGTGGGAGCTTCGGGTGTGATGGCAGTTGCTTGAGAATGAATCTCAACTGCTGGGATATCAACTGATGAACTTGATGAATCTTTATAAAATTGTAGGATACCAAGTGCATCCTCATCATCACTGTCATCAGGAATAAAACGAAATTGAGAGCTAGATCTGGCTGCTTTTTCTTTTGCAATTGATTCCCTAATAGATTTTTCAAAAGCAATTTGGGAATTTATTTTTGCAGCCTGCTCTTCAGCTAGCAATTCTTCCATGGATTTATCATGTGAATTTTGAATGACGGGACATTGTGGGAGTGGAGATTTGTCAAAACCGAAAGGTTGACATTTATAATCATCATGAGGACCCCCACAATATACACAAGAAAAACTGGGAACATTATGAAATGCTGTTTTACTCAACTCCTCAGTTCTTTTCACTGACTCCAGAAGCTCTAGATAAGTGTCTTGTTGGGTTTGCTGAGGAGTTTGAGTCATTTGGCACTGTGGAGGTTGGTCGTGATAGTCGTAGTTGTTACAAGGAAATGGATTCCCTGTTTGACAATCAGAGCTAAAATGGGGACCTCCACAGTTCTCACAACAGTAAAACTGTTGAGACTGGATTGGTGAATCATATGGATGTTGGTCATAACCAAAGTTCTGAGTTTCACCGAAAAACTGTTCATAGACAAACATGTTTCCGGATTGACATTCAAATCCTTGGTGAGGACCTCCACAAAATTCACATGAGTTATGTTGATTACATGAAGATAAGTCGGGCTGTGGTGGGTAACTGGAAAATTTTGAGGGGTCGTTAAATGAGTTCGTATTAGGATCATAATCAAATGAATTCCTCGAACCACAAAACAAACAACTCCCATTACGAATATCATTACCACACTGTACACACGTACACCAGCTACATGGTGAACCAAAAAGAGGCTCACCACAACCGACACAAGGAATAAACGATTCTATTTGAGAGTTATGAGAAGGAATCAGTTCATTCAAAGAATCAACAAAACCAACATGGTGATCTGAATGACTATTAAGACTCGAAGAACATTTTGAAAAATCCGGAGGTGGGACAAGTGGCGTGCTCTGAGAGCTAGCAATTTCCACCACTTCCGTTATGGTCTCCGGTTTTGGTTCTTGAGAAACGTGAAGATTAGGCAAGTCATTCTTGCTAGTCATCGGTCTAAATTCTACATGTTTGCTTTTAACCGTAAATTGTGAAAGTTTAGGATCAATTCTAGACGGCTTAGGAGCAATTGAGGGGTTAGGTTTTTGGATAACCGTAGGTTGGACGTATTTGGCACCCCATTATCAAAAGGAAGTACCTGGTCCTTTGTCACCCCGGTTTCTCGTTCCATTTCCCTACGCAGAATTAATGGATCATTACGAACAACACGAATTATTGACATTTGTGATAAAGTAGGAAGTTTTTCAACTTCGTTCCAGATTTCGTCGTAGTCGAGAGATTCCATGAGAATAGAAGAAGTTAGAATCAAATGGATAGAGGGTAAAGGAATAAAGAATCAAAAAAAAGTAAGAGGGTAAAGATGAATATTTTTGGATTTTTGGATAAACATTTTGTAAAAACAAAGAATGAAAATATTTTTGGTGTTGTTAACACTTTAGGAAAAGTGTTAATGAAATTTTTTTTTGATTTTGATTAACTTTACAAAAAAACTGTTTACAAAAAGGTGGTATATGTGCAAGTACGGGTCTGAAAATGCTTAAAACACGCTTACAGCCTCCCCGGCAGCGGCGCCAAAATTTGATTGGTGCAAAACCGTCAAGTTATCTCACGCAAGCTAGCCACTTGTGAATGACCAACCGTAAGAAACTCAAAACAGCTCACACACCAAATGCAATTTAGATCAGATGAATATAGGGGATTCCTGGGTCGTTAAGTCCCACGGAGGATGAATTGGTGTTAAACAACTTCAGATGTCGAATAATCACTAAGGATAGTGATCATAAAGGATTTTGAAATATTTATACCTAAAGAAAAGATTAATAAATTACAGCGACTTAAATGCAAATTAAGAAAATTAAAAAGTTAAAATATATTAAATAAACGCTATCACTATTTTTAAAATGATGAGCGTTTAAAACCTAAAACGTACGTTTAAATAAAATTACGTAAACGTACAAAATAAAACGTGAGTTTTAAGAAATAAAAGGGCTACAAATATGAAAATGATATTTTTACAATCCTAATAATAAAAGAAAATTATTAGAAAAAGAAAATTATTTTTAAAACTATTTATTTAATTATTATTAATTAAAAACTATTTATTAAGTATTTAAAATGCACTAAATTATAAGAAAATACAAAATTAACCTAGAAAAATGAAATTATAACTTAGAAAAATCTAAAATATGATAAAACTTATTTTAAAACTGAAAATATATTTTTTAGACTTTTTATGTATTTATTATTAATTTAATACTATTTAAAACTAATTAAAATGCTAAAAAATACTAATTAAACCAAGAAAATTATGGAAAAATACTTTTTATGAATTTTATATTTATCTTAATCTAGGAAAATTGAAAACATATTTTTTTAAGCTTTTTCTGATTTATTAGTATTAAAAGCTATTTAAAAAGGATTAAAAACTAGTTAAAATAAAGAAAAATACTAAACAGTGATGGAAAAATCTGAAAAATTCAGGAAAATGCTAAAATATTATTCTAAGTTTATAAAAAATATAAAAACATATGCTTATGTGGAGGAATAATAAGCTGCAGTGTAACTGCTTATTAATAAGCAAATCAAAATAAGCCAAAAGCCACCACAGAGTACCAGATGAACACAGAAGCTAGGTAATGCTAAATTAAGTATATCTAGACTATTTAACAGTACTATAGATCAATAAATAAGCTTAAATTGGATTTGAGCTTATTGGACTATATAAGCAAAACAGTGATCTGATGGCTACTTTAAGCTAGTGCATAAGCTAAACAAATAAGCTAAAGGTAAAAACATAAGTTGGGACTTAAAGTAGACCTGGCTAACTACACAAGAACCAAAAACCAGCTCCTCACAAGCTTGAATGAAGCTTGTGAACAAGCTGCAAGATGCCTGTGCATACACTGATTGTGCACAGGGCATTTGAGGCCTTCTTGGAAGCTGATTAAAAGCTTATTGGAGCTTTGATAAATGTAAAACAAAACTGATATTATTAAACTAGACCTACTGATCTTTCAAATCCCAAAGTCTCATAGATTTTTATGAAGAAATGAACCAATGAGACTTCAACAAAGTTTTGTAAAAACTGGATTTTCCAAATCTTGACTTTTATAAACAGAAATGGAATTTTGACTTCTATGAGATTTGATTTGATTTTATGGACTGCACATGTTATAATAAGCTATGATAAGATGATTTTAAGCTAAAGTATCAAGATATTAACTACTTTGATGAAATTCACATTATAACTCCTAATCAGTTAACTGTTATATTGAGATTACATCATTTTGACTTTTTATTCAACAATGACAGGATTTTATGCTTGTAATGAGTTAATAGGGACTGAAGTAATATGAATCAAACAATAACAACTCATCAAACTCCCTCTAACACAGTTTTAACAGTAAAACCAAACACCCTTTATCTAGACTGTTTTGAACTTTTTAGCACTAAAATAGATTTTTACAGCAAGTAATCTATTAATTAACTAATATTAACTATATTAAAACAAGATTAAGCTAGAAGTAACAAGGATTAAATACTAAAACTAGGAAATGCAAGTTTTCAATAAATGGCTTACAAATTGGAATTCAAATGTAGACAGAGAATTAATAACTGATAACATATCCTATGGCTTTCCACAAAGCATCTAAACCAACTGCAATCCAAAATCACCCTGCTTCTGTCTTGATTTTTCATTTCCATTGCCTTTTTTATTTTTAATCTATTTTCTTGGAATTTTTGGGAATTTTGGATTGTAAAACTAAACTGAGTTATAAATGTTTTCAATAGCTTAAACAAGCTACTAAGAGCTTATATAAGCTTAATGAGCCAGAACAACAACCATAAACAACATAAGACAGATTTAAGATTTTGACCATGAAATTGAAATTTGCACAAACTGAAATTAAACTGGAAACTTGGAATTGTTTATTGATAAAGATTCAAATACACTTAAAAACACTTAAACCAGTACTTGAAAGTTTAAACATACACTAGAAAGCTTGAAATAATTAAAACGACATAAGTAAAACTAAACTACACTACTTGCTTCTTCTTTCTGCTTTGTTCTTGGTATTTATTGATCTCTTTTAGTCTCTTGTCGACCTCTGGTCAAATCCCACCAATCTTGAACCGTTGGATTCATCCAAATCATCAGATTTGACATTTGTCAAATTGGCGCCAAAATGTCTTTGAGCAGGTTAATTTAATTAAAGCTTTTGGATGGATGTGGAGGTGTTAAGAGAGTTGGTAACAGGTGTTAGAAGTTGTGGTGAGGTGGAAAGGTGAAGAAAAACTGCTCTGGTTTTGGAATTGCAGTGGTGGAAGAGACGGGTGAACAGTAATGGTGGTTTTTGGCGCAGTTTTGACTTTTTGACCGAGTATTAACGGGGTTGGGGTTGGGCTTGGTTTGGTTTTGGGCCTGAGCTGGGTTTAGGATATGGACTGGATTGGATTTGGTTTGTGGGATTAATAATACAAAGGTCCGTTTGGTGTAGCTAGTAAATACAAGGACCATTTATGTAATTATGCCAAACATGAGGGACCAATCTTGCCTATTTTCCATAGCTCTCACAAGGACCAAACCTGCCATAAATGAATAGTACAAGGACCATAGATGATTATTTTCCATTTTTAAAATATCCAAGGACTATTTTTGACAATTTTCAAACTTTAGGGACTAAAGTTGTCATTTTGTAAACTTTAAACTTTAAAGGGTTTATTTTGACAACTTTTGAATCCCATAGACTTTAAATGACAGTTTACAAGTTTTTGAATTACCAGGGACTAGTTTTGACAACTTTTGTAACTTGGGGGACTAAAACTGCCAAGTATGCAAACTTGATACGTTTTTCATCAGATTTTAATGTTTTTGCATTTAAAACACA
Source organism: Chrysanthemum seticuspe (assembly GCA_019973895.1). Lineage (NCBI taxonomy): Eukaryota > Viridiplantae > Streptophyta > Magnoliopsida > Asterales > Asteraceae > Chrysanthemum > Chrysanthemum seticuspe. The sequence goes on from BPTQ01000006.1 coordinate 346,562,369, forward strand.
TAAAACACTGATTTGTGATATTTTCATCATTTTGATGCATTTCTGAGTGTTTTCAGATGTTTTTGCAGTCTAGATAGTACAAAAATGATGAGTATTTAGACACTCATCAGAGCCCATTATTGATTTAGTATCGAGGAGGCCACCTCGGTCACATTTGAAGAATGAAGTTGGTAGTTGCGCCAACAGTTGAAGAAAAGGTAATGTGCCCATCATGATGTCCTCTAATGGCACATTTACCTGGTATATCATGATCCGGTTTCTTAGCTTTGAAACTTGAACTTTGGATGAACGGTAAGCGGTGATGACTTGGTTATAGATTTAGACTATTTGCTTGATTTTATTTTACACCAATTTTATCCCATGTATTATCCTACCCTTTATTCATGAAGCGTGTCTAGGTGATGCAGCGAGCAATCTTTGGTGCCTTGGCCATGGATTTGGTCATGTATCATTGATTTTGTCCACTTCGCCGTGACATGTAATAATGACGACTCACCCTAAACCTTTGTTGTTTCTACCCATATTGCCTTCGAGAATTGTTTAGTCCTTAACTCTGGTGGTGGAGATTTGTGTAACCGCCAAGCTTATGATAGAATACATGCTATGACTGTGCGTTGAGTGATCACCCCGAAATTGACACTTAGAATAGTTGAGAGATTTGAGTGTTTTGTTCCCATTTCGTGAGGTGTTCGACTTTGTCTTATTCTAGCATAAGGGATTTGTAAACTTATATTTTCCAGGTAATGGGAGATATCTTTTTAGGAATATATCTAATAAGGTCTACTTGAGGGCAAGTAGAGTTCAAGTGGGGGAATATTTGATAACATCAAATAGTCCTAAATATTAAGTGTCAATTTTTCCCGATAATGCTCGTATTTTATATCATTTATATGGATTTACACTTGTTTTCCTCTATATTTCACTTTCAGGTAATTTACGAGCATTGGAGCTAATGAGACGCGGATTTGGAGAGTTTATTGAAGATACATGATAGTATGCCTATTTTGAAGTAATTACGGCGTAACTCTTCTCTCACATTACGCCGTAACATAAGCGTGACTCAGAAAACCAACTCAACTGAAGATTACGGCGTAACTCCATCTTAGGATTACGCCGTAACTAATTAGGTCAAATGATGTTCCACGCCGCTACAAGATACGCCGTAACTCTTTCCACAAATACGGCATAACTATGATTTATTGAAGATACGGCGTAACTCATTCCAGATGTTACGCCGTAACCAGCTTTTCCAGAGCAAAATAAGAATATATGGATGTTATGGCGTAACTCTCAACTTAAGTTACGCTATAATCAGATCTGGCCTATAAATACCGCCCAAAATTCTGCATTTCTCATCATTCACTCCACACAAAAAAGAAGAGAACGTGGGTAGGATGCTGAAGGAAGATCTCAAGGAGCATACGGAGCCATCTCCAAGGGAGAAATCACTCCCTAACGATAAGCATTAGCGATTTATCATTTTTTTTTACTTTTAATTCATGTATTTCATTATGTTAAACATTGAGTCGATTATTTAAGTTAATATGATCGGCTAAGCACCTCTGGTGCTAGCCTAGTTATGATTCCTTAATTTTTTTGTTTATGTTTATATTGCTTCCGTATAATTGTTTCTAGTGTATGCATACACAGTTTGTTGGTAGCTACCCTTGTTTCAGTAGTTTTGAATGGCGGTAGTGTCTAGTTTCTTAGGAGATATGACCAACTGACCCTAAGTAGGTAGACTGAGTGGGAAGGGTAAGAATTGACCAACTGACGACCCTTCTTCGCTTGTGCGATTTAACCAACTGATCACCTACCATTTGGATGAAATTAAGAAGTTAGGGATGAGTGTTTAAGATGCTAGCGCCCGGACACTCATTGTTATGAATCTTGCATGTAGCGGAACTTAATGACTTGGCTTAGGGGACTAAAAACAACTGGGCTTTCAAGGGTAGTAGTTTGATCTCCGGTGGAAACCCTTGCTGATAGGTTAGGACGAACTGACCAAATGTTGTCCTAGCGACTTAAACCCCCACTTGAAGCAATTGGAAGTAATTAAACGTGAACTTAACATGATAGGATGAGTAACTAGGTTAGCACACTTCTCCTCTATTGATCACAACCCTCGCCTTTATTTGCTTTCTTGCATTAGTAGTTAATTAATCATTTCAATTTTAAAACCAATTTTACCGAATACTACACTACACACGATCGGGTACACTGCCCGTTAGTGCATAAGGTAGACCATAGGTAAACGAGATACTTATAAATATTAAAACCTGGTCAGTAAAACCTGCATCACCAAACCAAAAATATTCGATAATCAAGCATCAAACAAAGGACACAAATATAAATTTCAATTCATATCTCGCCGTGTAATACGACTCTGAAAGATTAATTATCACTTGTCCTCAAGTTATTCTTACCTTTGATAGAATACTTAATTAAAACTGCTATATTTATAACAACCGAATCAGGTGACTAACACCGGTTAGTGTAGCCCGTTAGAGTGGACGCCTAATGCTACATGGCGTTTGCCACTTAAGTATGGACGGTAAACCTTTTTTGGCCAAAGGATGAAACTTGTCGGTCAACGTAAACCACTAGGACGAACCATATAATTTACTCAAAAAAATATACGCACGACGACACCAAAAAATTGATGTTATGCCAGGAAAAAGTGTTTTGATTCGATAGCCAAAATTAATGTCATGGCCAACAAGTGCTAAGGTGGTACCATTTTTCCCATGGCACCACACTGTATCCATCGCTCTTAAGAAAAAAAAGTTAATAACAACAACCTCATAGCCTTTTGTAAAACAAGTACTCCCTCCGTCCCTAAATAAATGTCCAGTTTGACTTTTCAGAGTCAAACTGGTTCAACTTTGACTGTAAATATATTTTTTTTGTTATATAATACTTGATGAAAAACTATACCAATGAAAAATAAACTTAAAACTCAATCCATTCATATATATTTTATCAAGTATTATATAACACCCGCAAAAATAGATAAGGTCAAAGTTGATCCAGTTTGACTCTGAAAAGTCAAACTGGACACTTATTTAGGGACAGAGGTAGTATTTGATATGCACAAGTATACACACGATACCTCAAACCCAACATATGGCGAAAAGAAAAAAAATATATATATATATAGATCTAGAGAAATGTAGTAATACAATCAAACCTACATTTTTAAGCTAAGGTTAGTAATGCAGAACTGGAGTTTTAGACTAAAATAATTAAGGCTTAAAAGGAGCTTGCAACCCTATAAAAATAGATAATGCAAAGTCTATATACAGATGTAGCGTCATTAATAATTGTTGCAAAATGAAAAAGAAAGAAACGAAAACCAACGGCACCGTCGTCCAGTCATCACTTGTACCACGATGGCCGACGTCGATAAAGTCTCTCCGGTTATCTTCTCCTGATGAACTTTTCGGCTACCTCTGCTCTCCAACCGCGATAAATCTATAAAAGGTCGACACAACAAACAAATGCACAAAACATAATCAACACACATCTACATTCACATATTTTGCAAAGCGAACAGTGTAAATGAAAATGCATATTTACTTACAAATTTGAAGCCACGCATGAGTAACTTTAGCACAGATCAAAAGATAAAAGAAAATTTTGTTAGGGGGTGTTTGGCCAAGCTTATTAGTTGGGTTTATGCTTATATTATATAAGAAGCTTACAGTTATATCAGAAGCTTATAAGCCCATGTTGAGTGTTTGAATTAACTTATGTTTAATAAGTTAATAACCTCAAATGTTTGGTTTAGTTTTGATTGGTAAATGACTATAAGGGACACGAGTTGAAAAATATAAATGCTAAACTAGGTATAATTGAGGCTAAAATTGTAATTTATAAAGTAAAATGTTATATACGCCCAACCTCACTTAAAAAGGCCACACTTTTGGGGCTTATCAAAAAACCCTTTATATAAGCTCATAAGCAACTCATATAAGCTTAGCCAAACATTTAATTTAGACATATTTGACATATATAAGCTAATAAGCTCATAAGCCTATCATATAAGCTCAGTCAAACACCGTATGTGAAAGAAAAGAAGGATAAAAGAAATGTGAGTTTTAAAAAGTGAATGAAGAGGTAATAGGGAAAGAGTGAAACAATGGCGAACTATTACATAATACGTTTTTTTTTCATAAGGCTCTACAGTAATTTAGAGGCTTTCACATAAAAATGTCCAAAAGTCTTAGATTATTGATGAAACATTTTTACTTGTCACGAAAACACGGACTTGCTACCGATACAATAATAAATGAGATGTGGTTAAATGAGTGGTCAACATGAATAACTCATTTAATTAAGGGGTCGGGTTTGGGTTGAGATTCTCAACCCATCAAAACATGTTCGAGTTTTGAATTAACGTTTCAACACGAACAGTAGCCCCATAACTGTTATCATATTGTACATTCTTTATTTAAATATGTTGTGCTTTTTCTAAACCTACCTTCTATATGAAAACGAAAGTCTGAACAACAACAACAACAACAACAACAACAACAACAACAACAACAAACTCAATCCCGCCGGAGCGGGGTATGGGGGAGGTAAAAATGTAGACAGATCCTACCCCTACCCCAGGATAAACCTGGGAGTAGAGAGACTGCTTCCAACGAGACCTCCGGCTAGTGCGGGTGTGCAGGTGAGAAAAAAAGAGAAAAGAAAGCGGAAGACGGACAACAACAAGCACCTGCAGAAATAAGACAAAACAGGCAAAACGAGTAAGAGGTCACATAAGAGAACACAGACAAAAACAAAGAAACAAAGCACAAAGGGACACAGGCAGACCAAAAAGTGGCAACAAAGAACAAGGCAAAAGCAACGCAGAGCAAAACAAAGCACCAAAAACAAAAGCAGTGCGAGAAAAAGCAGGCAAGCCTAAGCATACATAGCAAAGCAAGGAAACACACGGGGCCTAAAGCTACGGCAAAAGCAAAAAGGCACGGGGCCTAAAGCTAAGGCAGAGCAAAACAAAGCACCAAAAACAAAAGCAGGACGAGAAAAAGCAGGCAGGCCTAAGCACACAGAGCAAAGCAAAGAAACGCACGGGGCCTAAAGTTACGGCAAAAGCAAAAGGGAGGCACCAAAACCGAAAAACATCGAGGCAAAGCAAACAAAGGGACGCCTAAAAGCCTAACCCACCAAAAACCACCTAAACCCCAAAAAACCCCTAGCCCAAAAATCTAACCGCAAATCCTAATCCTATCTCTCCACCCCTTTCTATCTGAGGTCATGTCCTCCGACAAGAGAAGCTCCGACATGTCTAGGTTAATCCTATCTTCCCACCTGAGATTGGGTCTGCCCCTTCTTCTCACGCCATCTACAACTATCGCCTCGACTCTTCTAACTGGTGCTGCTTGCGGCCTTCTCCTGACATGACCGAACCACCTCAATCTACCTTCTCTCATCTTCGAGATAATATTTCCGACATCAAGTTTTTCTCTGAAAACTCCGTTCGGTATCATGTCAAGCAAGGTTTTACCACAAGTCCATCTTAGCATTCTAAGTTCTGCCACCTCTACCCGGTTAGCGTGGGCCTTGGAGATGGGCCAACACTCGGACCCGTATAGCATAGCCGGTCTAATCGCCACTCTATAAAATTTCCCCTTTAACTTTAAGGGTAAAACAAAGTTATGAGACATTAATGAGCAGAGAAAACAAAGCTAAGAGATGTTGCATTTAACATCTCAGTTCAGTAAAAGTTTCATACATTTTATCGTCTCTTAATGAGTAGAGAAAAGTGATCTTAATCTTAACCAGCTTTTACCGCATGTTAATGACAGAGAAATAAATAAACGCACTTTCCTGTCCAAACTTTGAATGCGCCTGAATATTTCATATTAAAAAGCTTTTTTCAGAAAACAAACACATTTTTTATATAATAAAGGAATTAAATCATTTCAGAGTGAATTTGTCAATTCATTCTTATTGGAAAAACAATTAGGCCAATAGGAGAGCTCGATTTCGCCACGTAAGCAAAATTGTGTGATGTGATTGGTTAATAAAAGTCAAAATTAAATTGAATTTGGTCAAACTTTAATAAATTTGGTGGAAAAATTTGATTGACAAAAAAAACACATAAAAGTATAGGTGTCAAATTCGTAAAAACAAAAACTTAAAAAAAGATGAGGTAATTAATAAGACATTAATACTTAAATTTTTAAAAATTATATAGAGTTAAATGTAATATTATAAGCTCCATATTTTTTAATAACTTTAAATTATAAACAAATACCCTTTTATACTTTATACCATTTATACTTTATATCTTAAAAAATACAATGTATAGGCTGTTTTAAAATAACAACATATAAATTTACATAAGATTATAAGATAAATTTTTTTAATTATATACGTTCAATAAAAACTCATTTATTTCGTTCACATTTTAAATACGGCTAAATTACTGAAAGCGAGAATATAAGTATCAAATTGTAAGCACGGGTTACTTTAATCTAAAAATAAATATACGCGATTATACTTATAACAATGACTCATATAATTCTTATTTATTTATATAACGATATTTAGAAAAACATATTTTAAAAACTTTAAAGAGTATACTTTAACTTTACCAACGCTCATTATGTGCTATTAAACTTGCAACATGTGTATAACATAATATAAGTAGTGAAATTTAAATAACAAAATCAACATATTTGTCAGCTAAATAAAATTAAATCTTGAGTTACCTAACATAATTTTTTACAAATATTTTACCAAATTCTAATTGATATTAATGTATAATGAAAAACTCGTGAACAATTATTAGTTGTACTTATATCACAATTTACATGGGCAAATTCTTATATGTGTATATACTGAACTAAAATGTTAAAAAAAAATATGATTTATGTGTAAATTTCGTTTGTGCATGAAACTAATAACTATATGATTATACGCAATTACTTTTAGAGACACAATATTCATTATTAATACAGAATATTTTTTTTTTATCAAAATCACGTGCGTGCACGGACATCATAACTAGTCCCATTTGAATAAGAGTTTCTTTAACGAGCAGAAAAGACAAATGATCTTAATTATGACTGCTCTAATTAACATGAAAGAAAAAAGGAATTGATTTGTACACATTATAAATTGATTGGTACACTCTAATTTGTACATGTCAGACTTGTACCGTGTTAACATTTTGCATTAATTACTTGTACAGTTGAGTGTGCAAAGTTGGAGTGTGCGAATCATCTCTAAAAAAAAATATCTCAATTATTTCAATGTAACTAAGAAAAGAAACAAAGACATTACTGTATCATTGTTAACAGGAAAGTAAATTGTACACCACTGCCACCAATAATGGTACTGATTGCTCTGCATTTACCTACCACGTCTCATCCTTTCACCCTACTTACTTTTCCTTTTTACAAACTGAACTGATTTTACATAACAATACACCTACCAACAAAATATATAGATTTAGACAAACACGATGAAGGCACTTTAATTTGAAATAAACCTACAAACAAAAAGAAAATAAGAAACGAGAACCATAAACAAGTACGAAAATACTTGTTTTATACATGCGTTTGTTTTTTTGTTAATTAAAGTATTACATAATGGGGGTGGCAATCATGCCTAACAACATTTCTCATACCTAATCACCCACCAATAATATCTTTTCATCTCATCTAATACTTATCTCATAACTAACAATAGATTTTTAGTGGCAACCATACCTCATCTAATTTTATAGCTTATTAAATGTAGTCCTAATCCACCAACCAATCAAAGCCATTCAAACCTGTACCCCACAGTAATTTTACACCCACACCAATTCTGGGTTATTCACCAATTTTGTTCGGTTTGATTCCATACCGATGGGGTGGCATCGGTGTTATCGATCGATGGTTTGGGGCAAACCGAATGCCACCCCTTCCACTGCCACCCCCTAATGGATTTGGATTAAGAAAAGTCATGTGAGATTTGTAGAGCATGTAAAGTTGGGAGAAATGAGTATGGCATTAATGTTTTTTGTATAATCAAGAGTGAGAAATCAGTATCACATTAACATCGGTAGCATTTTATTAGAGCACGGTGCGTCATGGTTCAAGCCATAGGCTTTGGCTCGAGTCTATGGCGCGAGATACCACACCGGAGGTTGGCTGGTAGGTTGTGACGTTGTAGCCACCAGCTTACAAAAAAGTTATTTTTTTTTTGTAAGAGTTAGATAGTTCATAATTGAATCAATAGAATAGTAGATTTATAACATTTACAAAAAGGTGTGGGTTTGTTTTTTTTCCCTTTGTGTTTGTGTGTTGTGATTTTTTTTTACTTTTTTTATTATTTACTTATTTATTTTTCAGGTATGGCTGTGAGGAAAAGAGGAAGAAGACGACTTTGGGATTGTTTTAATATTCTTGTTTTTTGTGTGCAGAAGAGGAAAGCAAACAATTTATTATTTTAACAAAGCCACCAATCAAACCTACATTTTTAAGCTAAAGTTAGTAATGCAAAAATGGAGTGTTAGACTCAAATAATTAAGGCTTAAAAACCAGAGGCACCGTCGTCCGGCCACCACCGGTATCACAATGGCCGAAGTCGATAATGTCTCTCTAGTTATCTTCTCCGGGTGAACTTTCCGGTTACCTCTACATACCCAACCGTGATTACATCTACACAAGCTCGACACAACAAACAAATGTACAAAACACAGTTAACACACATCTACATTCACATATTTTGCAAAGCTGACTGTGTAATTGAAAATGAATATTTTTACTTACAAATTTGAAGCCACATGTGAGTAACTTGAGCACAGATCTACAAAAGATAAAAGAAAATTTGGTTAGGAGGTGTTTGGCTAAGCTTATTAGTTGGACTTATGCTTATGTTATATAAGCAGCTTATAGCTTTTATATCGGAATGTTATAAACCCCTAGCCTTGTATATATACTAAACTAAACTTGGTGAGCAAGTTTGAGTTTGAGTTTGAGCTGGGTTGGGTTTCCTTCCCTTGGCCGATCAGTGGTGTTATCCCACAAGGGGATTCCGGAACCTTCCCAATATTTGCAATCTAGTCCTTTCCAATTACATTTATCGACCATTAGTCCATTACAACTAATTACTTAACGTTTGTTATAGTTATTTCGTTTAATTAATAAATAAATATAACTATTACATTTTATTATTAACTTTAATTCTCATACGCAAAGTGTGCAATCCTGTGGTCTCAAGTTCGATCCTAACTCACGTCTACTAATTTATATCCATAAAACCAACTGCTCTCACTTGGATATATCTTAATAGCGTGATCACATCGGTTAGCGTCTAGCAACACTTCGATGCCTCTAGTACAACTCGAGTAAGGCTCCTGGAAAACCTTTTAATGATTTCTCATTATTATTATCCTTTTGTTTCTAATACCACGTTAAATAAAGATATGGAATTAAGTCATTCTTTATTAAACTACTATGTTTCTCGTTATAAGTGATTGACCAAGATTACCGAATCTTCTAAACATATCTAGGGGAGATTTTGGGTGCGGCCGCACAAACATCTTGTCAACCTTACGAGGGGCCCAACAGTATTAAACTCCAAATAAATTTGAAGGAACAAATTCTATCTTGACTACGAGACTAACCCACAAACTTTGTAACAGTTCTGAAAACAACACTTATGACTACCAGTTACGTATAACGTTAAGTTGCTCCACAGAAATGCACTACATTCATGACACTTATCTGGTATCTCAAGTCTGAGGATAACTATTCATAATTTACTTATAACAATATCCATAAAGTAAATTATGTAGTTGGGATAAGTCCTATTTTCAATTCATTGAATATCATCTGAAATTGGTATGCATTCTCATCAATATACTTTCAAGTATATTCTACCACATCTCTCAAATTTGTCTTAGTTTAATGATACTCCCATATCATTAATCGACAATGGACAGTTTAGAATAACATGGTTACTCATGGATTAAACATGCAAATATAGGACAACAATATTATAAATGAAAATAAACATATTCCAAACTTTATTTCATCAAAATAATAAATGTTTACAATATCCTTTATCCAAATACTAATCACAGTTCTGCATGAAACTATTATCTAAACGAAGTCCAATTCCATTGGCAAATCCAATATGCTTGTCTCTAGCCAAAGCCTTAGTGAAAGGATCAGCTAAGTTATCATCTGTGTGAACTTTCAATAGATTTATTTCACCTTCACGGACTTGTTCCCGAACATAGTGATACTTCCGTAGAAACTGTCTGGTGCATTTCATGACTCAAGGTTCATTGGCAAATATGATTGAAGCAGAATTGTCACAATACATATCAATATGCGATTCAATTGAAGGCATAACACCAAGCCCTGAAATGAATTTCCTAATCCAAACAGCCTCCATTGCAGCTTCCGAAACTGCTATGTATTCGGCTTCTGTTGCAGACATAGCAATCGTACTATGCTTCTTGCTCTTCCAGTCAACTACTCCTCCATTGATGACAAAGGCATAACCCGTCTGAGAATTTGATTCGCTCCAAACTGTCAAGTTTATTACACAAGTCAACCACTTGTGAATGGTCAACCGTAATAAAATTCAAACAGTCTAAAACCAATGCAATTAAGTCCAGAGGAGTATAGTGTTTCCCCAGGTCGTAAAGTCCCACGGAGGATTAATGGTGTTTGAAAACGTTCAGACGTCGAATGATCACTAAGGATAATGATCTGTAAGGATTTTGTTTGATAATTACACTACTGATTGATTGGAATTGTATTTTGATACAGAATTATAAAGCACAACAATCAGATTAAACAAACGTAAACGCGTACGTTTACTAAATTTTACGTAAGCGTACAAAATAAAACGTGAATTTAAAAGAATAAAACACCTACGGATATGAAAATGATATTTTTACAATCCTAATAATAAAAGAAAATTATTGGAAAATTAAAATTATTTTTATAACTATTTATTTAATTATTATTAATTAAAAACTATTTTTAACTATTTAATAATAATCTAAAATATAAGAAAATATTAAATAAAGCTAGAAAAGTGAAATTATGACCTAGAAAAATCTAAAATATTAGAAAAATAATTTTAAAACTGAAAATATATTTTTTATGCTTTTTATTTATTTATTATTAATTATTTAATACTTTTTAACTATTTTAAATTCTAATAAATACTAAACAAACTAAGAAAATTCTGAAATTTTTTCTATAATTATCCTATGGTGACAGAAAACTAAGAAAATTATAAAAACAGAAAGTGCTTAATAATAAGCTGAAAAAGAAAATTAAAAAGCTAATTTATATTAAATAAACGCTATCACTATTTTTAAAATGATGTTTTTGTGGTTTTTCTTTTTGAAATATATTATACTACTGATAATATGCAACTTTAATAAAGACAAAAATTTTACAACTTAAAAATAAGCAGTTAATGAGCTTATGAGCTCAACAGTTTAAGCTTATGGCTTATTTTGATTTTTTAAGCTCGAATAAACTTACAAACTGGAACCAAAGATAAAATAAGATACAAATAAGCCAAAGTTACTTAAATGAAGCTAAAAGATACAAATGAATACACTGATAAGCTTAAAATAAGCAAATAAGCAATTACACTAAACCTTTCAACCAAACAGGCATGCACAGATTTTGTAGGCCAAAATTAGCTAAGGGCAAAAGCTCCAAAGTCAAAAGCAAGCTTGGGTGTAATAAGCTGGCTTATTGGGGTTTCCAAAAAGCCAAGAATCTCATACTGGGGCCCACTAATAAGCTTGTAATGAGCTTGAGAAAAAGCTTGTAAACCACTGAGTGTTCAGTGTATACAAGAAATGGGACAAACTAAAAGCTACTTGCAGCCCTATTAAATAAGCTAGAAAGGTGAAAATAAGCACTGGACTAGAGAGACAGCTAGGTTAGCTTTCTAAAAAACTAAAATACACAAGCTAAGGTTCACTGATGAGCTTTTTATGAGCTTGTGAAATAGACCTATTTAACTGTGCACAGGGCACTTTTTTAGAAAAGTGTTCAAAATAAGCTAAGAAATAAGCAGTTTAACTAGCAAACTAAAAATTATAAAAATTACTATGATAAAGGTGAGCAACTAAATTTTATAAACCTAAAAGCTTAAGACATGAAACTCCATATTAAATCCTATAGAAAATTATCTATTTTATTCAAAAACTGACTTAAGTGAAAATTTGACTTTTTGAGTTAAACACTAAAGTTGACTTTGATGAACTTTGAATCAAATCTACTTACTTATTATGATGTTATAAGGTGAATTAAGACTGGTTTGATCAATATTAACAACTTATGAACATAAAAACATGATCATGGAACATGAAATTTACATAGTTAATAAACAAGATGTGATCAAAGGCTATTTTGACTTTTTAACAAATGAGCACTGGTTTTTATTGTTTCACTGATCTATATTGACCTAATATGACTTGCATCAAACAAGAACAAAGGCATTAACACCCTCTAACACAGTTTACACAGTGAATCCAAACAACTCTTTAATAAACTGATTTTGTGATTTTCAAAGGATTTCACAGATTAAGACCATACAACTGATTTATAAGAACATTTAATGATATAAAAAGCTGATTTAAGCACATAAACACTAACAATAACAACTAAGACCTATAAATCACTATTATGCAATATTACTAGTGAAAAAGTGAAAACAAAGCAACTAAAAGAACTGATGAACAAGCAGTCAATTTTAAGCTTTAATCTAACTAACATACACCAAATAAGCATAAAAACATAAAGATAAACAGAGATAAGCAGTTGAACAGTGAAATGCCAAAATTAAGAATTGAGCTTACAAATTGCTTCCAAGCTCAAAACTGAGAACCAAGGACTGAAAACACTTCCTATAGCTTCCCAAGAAGCATCTAAACCCAAGGCAATCCAGTATTCACCTTGCTCCAGCTGTGATCTTCATTTCCATTGATTTTTTATTTTCCAACTATTTTCTAGTATTTTTTTTTGTATTTTTGAGTTTTACTTCTAAACTGAGTTTTATGGTTTCTAAAAGCTTTCAGAAGCTTTATAGGAGCTTATGTGAGCTTATGAGTCCATAACATTAACTAATAACAAGATTCAAACATATTGAGAATTTAACAAGGAAATTTGCATAAACTTGAAAGAGTACTTAAAACTGAAATTGATTATTGAAAAAGGTTCACAATACACTAAGATTGATAAAAACAGTACTTGAAAGCTTGAAATTACACTGGAATTTGAAAATTAATTAAAACGACATAACATAAACTAAATTACTCTAGATATCCTTCCATACTGCTCCATTCTTTCTTTATAATGATCTTTTTGAGTCTTTGTCGACCTCTGAGCATTTCCCACTTATTTCCGACCATTGGATCCATTGAATTCATCATATTCGTCCATTTGGAATTTTGGCGCCAAAAGTGGTTTAAGCAGGTTTAAAGCATTTAATGCTTCTTGGGAGATTGTGGAGGTGGAGGGGAGTGGGTAAACAGCTGGAAAGGTGGTGGTGAGGTGGTAGTAACAGGTGGTGGAAACCACGATGGTTTCTGGTTTTGGTGCGATTTGTGAGAGAGATGTACAGTGATGGCGGTATTATATTTAAAAACGTGGGTTTGGGCTTGATATTGGGCCAGCTGGGATTGGGTTTTATTTTTGGGTTTAATATCAAAAGGGTCCGGTTTGGTTTGTAGTTAATACACAAGGACCATTCATGTAATTTGTGCAAACTTGAGGGACCAAAACTGTACTTTTTCCAAAGTTATTCCAAGGACCAAACTGCCAAGTTTCTTTTACCAAAGGACCATAAATGTTAATTTTCCAATTTTAAACGTCCAAGGGTAATTTTTGCCAATTTTGAAACTTGAGGGACCAATCATGTAAATTTTCCAAAAGTTCACCATAAGGACCAATTTTGCCATTTATGAATAGTACAAGGGTTATATTTATTAATTTTCCATTTTAAATAACCCAGGGACCATTTTTGACACTTTTCAAAGTTGAGGGACCAAAGTTGTCATTTTGTAATTTTTAAACTTTGAAGGGTTTGTTTTGACAACTTTTGAATCCCATGGACCTTAAATGATATTTTGCTTTATTTTGATTTACCAGGGACTATTTTTGACAACTTTTGAAACTTGGGGGACTAAAACTGCCAATTATGCAAACTTGATACGTTTTTTTTACCTGATTTTGGTATTTTTGCATTTAAAACACATAAAACACTTATTTGTGATATTTTTATCATTTTGATGCTTTTCTGAGTGTTTTCAGATGTTTTTGCAGACTAAAAGGTACAAAAATGATGAGTATTTGCACACTCATCAATCCCCCACACTAAGATATTGCTAGTCCCTAGCAATATTTTGAGAAAACTTAATGGATTTCATCTCTTTACCAAAAGCCATTACTTCTGGAGTAGCCAATTGTTTAAGTTCAAGTAAGAACCTTGGCACAATGATAACCAAATGATTTTGAGCAAATCACCAGCTGTAAACGGATTGATTTGTCTTTACCAGAAGCCGTTTGCTTCTGGACTAGCCAACTCTTAGATAAATTATCAATATTATCTTTGGTGAGTCGATTACCAATTATGGTTTTCCAACTGCCTTTACCACAAGCCATAAACTTGCGGGCTAGCCAACTCTTCACTAATTAAAGATATGGTGAGTTGAACACCATACAATTTTGGGGAAATTGCAAGCCATTAACGGATTTGATAAATCTTTACCAAGAGCCGTTTGCTCCTGGATTAGCCAATCCTTTAGTTTATTAGACATGGCGGACTGATAACCGTAAGCTGAGTAAGTGCAAAACACTTACTCCAAAATTTTTTTTTTGCCAAAAATGAGGGAATTGGGTGGGTTTAATTACATGATAAAATTCGTGAGAATTCCCCCCCCCCCCCCACACTAGAAATGAATATTGCCCTCAATATTCAAAGTACCGGCGGTTATGCCGAAACATAGAACGTGAAAGGGAAATACTACGGCCATTATTTTATTTTTTATATATACACATTTTTTTTATGAAAACTATATACAACAGCGGGGGGCAACTCCCCCACACTAGGGTGGTAGAAAGTAGAAAGAAATCAGAAATATGGGTGAAAACCCATATGGTGTGCTACTGTTTTTGATTCCCGAGTCGCTAGCTTGACTCGATCCCCTCATTCATTGGTTCATGGGGAAAGTAATGTGGAAAACCAATCTTGATCGGACTTTCGTTCACAGTGTTAATAAACATATGAACATCAGAAAGTTCCACACCGACGAGATACAACCGCGGTATTGTTAATAGTAGAAACTATAAAGGATGATACCGGGGTCAAAGATGGTGTCCTCATTCCCGAAAGAGAAAAAGGAAAGAGCAACCACACCATCTGTGAAGAATGGAATAAAGATGTGCATGAGAATGCAAGTCCATTCCTCATCAGTAAAAGCAAATCACCATTTTTGACATTTTTAAGCTTAGTCTTGAAGTTTGTATGGTGATTGTCAACAGAATTTCCGGTAGGGAGGGTTGGAAACGGTTCTTCAATCAACAGATTTTCCAGAAAAATGGTGTCCCCCTCCGAATCAAAGTAAGTATTATCAATTCCTGTTGGAATCGACTCATCACTAAGAAAGGCATCGAGTTCATTCCAAAAGTTGTCATCTTCCTCATCCGGAGTGAGAGAAGGGATGGAAGAGTCGGAAATAATAAGACTAGGAGTTGATGGATCATTTTTGAGCAATTCTTCAATGGGAAGAATGTCTCCCATTGGATCACAAACATCATCATCCAATCCAGATGAAACTGAAGAGAGTTTGGTTTCATCCACAGAGTTAACAAACTCGATACGATAAACTGATTCCGGAGGTGGGACAAGTGGTGTGCTCTTAGAGCTATCAATTCCCACCACTTCCGATAAAGTCTCCGATTCTAGATCATCATCATCAAGAATACTCTTGACTTCCTTGGTACAACTTTCAAACCATTTGTTTGAACCAGGGTTGATTTTCAAAGCTTTTAGCTTAGCACGTTTTTGGTGACTCCTCTTAACCGTGAAATTTGAGAGTGTTGCATTGATTCTTTCATATTTTTGATCAATTGTGGCAACACTATGTTTGGATAGAGGTTTGGAGTTCTGGTTGATATTAAACGTGAGTTCTTCGTTGTCAACCCGTATGGTCAACTCTTCAGCAAATACATCAATTAGAGCACGGCTCGTTCTCAAGAAAGCTCTCCCTAAGATGAAGGGAACTCTAGCATCTGCATCAAAGTCTACTACAACAAAGTCAGTAGGAAAGTGAAACTTTCCTACTTTCACCACGACATCCTCGGCTATCCCAAGTGGACGAGTTATGGTACAGTCCGCTAGCTCAAGTGGATGTATGTTTAGGAAGAGACAGTTTCTTCCATACTGAGAGTGGCATGAGGTTAATGCTTGCTCCAAGATCGGCCAAGGTGGAGCATTGAACCATCCCCAAGAAATCACACGGGTTTAAAAACCTGCCGGGGTCTTCAAGCTTTTTGGGAAGCTTCTTGAGAAGAACCGCTGAGTATTGCTCATTGAGAGGGGTTTTAGCCATCTCAGATAACTTATCTTTGTTGCTCAGTAAGCCTTTAAGTGTGGATGCAAATTTGGGCATTAGAACGAGAGCATCAACGAAGCTTATATCAAAGTGCAGTTCATTGAAAATTTGGAAAATTTTTTCCATTTGCTCTTTGGTTTTGTCTTTGAGCTTCTCATCATGCAATCTTGATGGGTAAGGAAGTTGACTAGACTTTTGAGCCGGGATGGAAATCATTTCTGGCTCAGAATTTGTCTTCGGAACTTCAGGTTCCGGACTTAAAGCTTGGACTACCGAAGGTGGGACGTGTGCGGTACTTCGTGGGCTTGAGAAATGCACCTTGTCCGTTGTATCCTTGGTAACTTGACTCATTGCTCCTGGTGGAGGAGGCATTGGAGTCGAAGGTCCATTGTGCGTCTTACCACTACGAGTGGTGACGGCTTTCAACTCGGCATTTGGATTTGGAACTGTATTGCTTGGGAGTCCTCTAGAAGATGACGAAGCTTTGTTCATATTCATGTTCATGAAACTGCTCATCATATTCTTCAACTCATTTGTCTGCCGAGACATTGTGGTATCAATTTCCTTTTTTAGCTCAACTCTCATGTTATTGATCTGAGTTTGCATTGAACGTATGCTTGACTCAGTAATTTTCATGAAGTCATTTGGTAGGGGAGCTTGAGAAGGTTGTTGATAACTTTGCTGATTTGGAGCTTGATATGGTTGGTTGAAATTGTTCCGGTTCTGATTGAAATTTTGAGAGTTATTGAAGTTTTGTCCTTGATTCGGAACAAAGCGATTTTGATTGCCATGGTTTTGCACAGGAGGAAAACCAGGTGGTGTCATACCGCTAGGTGCACGGTAGTTTGGTTCATTTTGAGGACGGTATTGATTACCTCCTTGATGTGAAGTACCGGCTATAGCATTGGCTTCAAACGGACTACCATCGGTGGCAGTACAGTTGTAGTATGCATGAGGGCCACCACAAGTAACACAGACCTCGACTTTCTTAACTTCACCATGTGATGGTGTCTGTGTGAAAGTGACTTTCTTTTGGTTCGCAAGAGCCAAAGCCTGAACAATATCCGTGAGTTTGTCAATCTTAGCATCGGTGCTAGATGTACTCACGTGAGATGAAGTAGAAGGTCCTGCATTAGAATGAGACTGATATGTCTTTGTTCGGAAAGGGCGGACCTGGGACTTGTTTTCTATGATTTGCAAGGCTTCTTTTGTGGTCTTGCTCAGGAAATTACCTCCCGCGGAGGCATTTAAAGAGTCTTGGTTAGTTTGGTTTAGACCATTGTAGAAAGTGTTGGGAATTAGGTTCCTTGAGTTGATAAGACAAAATAGTATGAAAGATGAAGGACTGTTTATGACAAGGAGGATAACTTCAAAGAAGAGAATATTCAGAAGATCAATTTACTTGTTAAAGAAGATATTCTGTATATTCACATTTATCTCTTTGTAAACCCTAGCATTCTCTAGTATATAAAGAGATGCAGGGTACGTAGGTTATAGAGAAGTGTCAAACAATGTAAACATAAGACATAGGTGTGTGTGTGTCTAGGGCGTGAGTTTATGTAAACGCCTAGACTAGTGAATGTCGACATGTAGTTGGTCAGCCTCAAGGATCATGAATCCCTGTTAGAGTGTAACCGTCTTAGAGTTGATCGTCTAGGATTGGGGCTGTAGATGTGTTTTGTAGAACACATGATGATGACGAAGAAACCTTTAGCAATAACAATGTTGTTTTGATTTATTCCGCTGTGCATTCTATTTATTGTTGTTATTGTTATTCCTAGATGAGCTTAAACGATTCTCAACAGAAAGTATCCATTTGCATTAACTCGGTAAAACCATGATGTGGACACTTTCGGAGCAACTCTTTGTAACGATCCCATGCCTCACCGAATGATTCATCAAATCTTTGAGCGAATTTCATTATCTCATTCTTAAGACTTGTAGTTCGGGATGGAGGATAGAATTCGTTAACAAACTTAGTGACTAAATCCTCCCATGTCTCAATGGAATGAGGGGGTTGTTTCTCAAGCCAATTCCGTGCTTGTCCCTCTAAAGAGAATGGGAACAGAAGAAGCTTAATTGCTTCATGTGGGACATTCTTGTATTTGATGGTTGATGCAATCTTGTTGAACCATCGAATATGTGCATGAGGGTCGTCCCGCTCAAAACCATAAAATTGGCTTTGGGTTACAAGATTAAGCAACCCGGTTTTGAGCTCGAAGGTATCAACCACGATGGCTGGGACAACAATGGCATCTCCGTAACCCTCGATGGGTGCTTGGAGAAGCTCGTTCATCGGCTTATCTTCTTCCATTACGACAGGGGGTGGTGGTGCTAGACGTTCCTCAGTCACGGCTGAAGGAGCAGAACGTCCTCTACGTCTACGAGGAATACTTACAAGCTCTGAAAGTGGACTTGTGGAGCTGGAAGAACGAGTGCGCATGCACTAAGTATAAAAATCAGTTTTCAAAAACAAATGCGAGGCAAAACGACAAGTGAACTTAAACCAATAATCACAAATGAAATGACTTCTTTGAAAAAGGTATACCAAATCACAAGGACACAAAGGCAAGTTTTGATCTTTAAGATTGGGAACTTATTAATATTCACACCCCTAGTTGGTAGGTGTTCTGCCTTGATTTGTGGTGGTTGATTTTTATGTATTTATTAAGTACCACTAAAAAGACGTAAGTATGGATTTGTGCTAAGGGTTTAAATACTTTTGGACAATATTTTTGGTATCGTCTCGTTTAACCAAATCGTACCTTTTTAAGAATCACCTTAAAGAAAATACAAGATAGAAAACGTTACGATTGTTTTGTTGTTTTATATTTTTTTTGGTGTTGTTAACACTTCAGGAAAAGAGTTAATGAACTTTTTGATTTTTGATAACTTTACAAAAAAAAAACTGTTTACAAACGGTGGTATATGTGCAAGTATGGGTCTGAAAATGTTTAAAACACGCTTACAGCCTCCCCGGCAGCGGCGCCAAAATTTTGATTCGCTCCAAACTGTCAAGTTTATTACACAAGTCAACCACCTGTGAATGGTCAACCGTAATAAAATTCAAACAGTCTAAAACCAATGCAATTAAGTCCAGAGGAGTATAGTGTTTCCCCAGGTCGTAAAGTCCCACGGAGGATTAATGGTGTTTGAAAACGTTCAGACGTCGAATGATCACTAAGGATAATGATCTGTAAGGATTTTGTTTGATAATTACACTACTGATTGATTGGAATTGTATTTTGATACAGAATTATAAAGCACAACAATCAGATTAAACAAACGTAAACGCGTACGTTTACTAAATTTTACGTAAGCGTACAAAATAAAACGTGAATTTAAAAGAATAAAACACCTACGGATATGAAAATGATATTTTTACAATCCTAATAATAAAAGAAAATTATTGGAAAATTAAAATTATTTTTATAACTATTTATTTAATTATTATTAATTAAAAACTATTTTTAACTATTTAATAATAATCTAAAATATAAGAAAATATTAAATAAAGCTAGAAAAGTGAAATTATGACCTAGAAAAATCTAAAATATTAGAAAAATAATTTTAAAACTGAAAATATATTTTTTATGCTTTTTATTTATTTATTATTAATTATTTAATACTTTTTAACTATTTTAAATTCTAATAAATACTAAACAAACTAAGAAAATTCTGAAATTTTTTCTATAATTATCCTATGGTGACAGAAAACTAAGAAAATTATAAAAACAGAAAGTGCTTAATAATAAGCTGAAAAAGAAAATTAAAAAGCTAATTTATATTAAATAAACGCTATCACTATTTTTAAAATGATGTTTTTGTGGTTTTTCTTTTTGAAATATATTATACTACTGATAATATGCAACTTTAATAAAGACAAAAATTTTACAACTTAAAAATAAGCAGTTAATGAGCTTATGAGCTCAACAGTTTAAGCTTATGGCTTATTTTGATTTTTTAAGCTCGAATAAACTTACAAACTGGAACCAAAGATAAAATAAGATACAAATAAGCCAAAGTTACTTAAATGAAGCTAAAAGATACAAATGAATACACTGATAAGCTTAAAATAAGCAAATAAGCAATTACACTAAACCTTTCAACCAAACAGGCATGCACAGATTTTGTAGGCCAAAATTAGCTAAGGGCAAAAGCTCCAAAGTCAAAAGCAAGCTTGGGTGTAATAAGCTGGCTTATTGGGGTTTCCAAAAAGCCAAGAATCTCATACTGGGGCCCACTAATAAGCTTGTAATGAGCTTGAGAAAAAGCTTGTAAACCACTGAGTGTTCAGTGTATACAAGAAATGGGACAAACTAAAAGCTACTTGCAGCCCTATTAAATAAGCTAGAAAGGTGAAAATAAGCACTGGACTAGAGAGACAGCTAGGTTAGCTTTCTAAAAAACTAAAATACACAAGCTAAGGTTCACTGATGAGCTTTTTATGAGCTTGTGAAATAGACCTATTTAACTGTGCACAGGGCACTTTTTTAGAAAAGTGTTCAAAATAAGCTAAGAAATAAGCAGTTTAACTAGCAAACTAAAAATTATAAAAATTACTATGATAAAGGTGAGCAACTAAATTTTATAAACCTAAAAGCTTAAGACATGAAACTCCATATTAAATCCTATAGAAAATTATCTATTTTATTCAAAAACTGACTTAAGTGAAAATTTGACTTTTTGAGTTAAACACTAAAGTTGACTTTGATGAACTTTGAATCAAATCTACTTACTTATTATGATGTTATAAGGTGAATTAAGACTGGTTTGATCAATATTAACAACTTATGAACATAAAAACATGATCATGGAACATGAAATTTACATAGTTAATAAACAAGATGTGATCAAAGGCTATTTTGACTTTTTAACAAATGAGCACTGGTTTTTATTGTTTCACTGATCTATATTGACCTAATATGACTTGCATCAAACAAGAACAAAGGCATTAACACCCTCTAACACAGTTTACACAGTGAATCCAAACAACTCTTTAATAAACTGATTTTGTGATTTTCAAAGGATTTCACAGATTAAGACCATACAACTGATTTATAAGAACATTTAATGATATAAAAAGCTGATTTAAGCACATAAACACTAACAATAACAACTAAGACCTATAAATCACTATTATGCAATATTACTAGTGAAAAAGTGAAAACAAAGCAACTAAAAGAACTGATGAACAAGCAGTCAATTTTAAGCTTTAATCTAACTAACATACACCAAATAAGCATAAAAACATAAAGATAAACAGAGATAAGCAGTTGAACAGTGAAATGCCAAAATTAAGAATTGAGCTTACAAATTGCTTCCAAGCTCAAAACTGAGAACCAAGGACTGAAAACACTTCCTATAGCTTCCCAAGAAGCATCTAAACCCAAGGCAATCCAGTATTCACCTTGCTCCAGCTGTGATCTTCACTTCCATTGATTTTTGATTTTCCAACTATTTTCTAGTATTTTTTTTTTGTATTTTTGAGTTTTACTTCTAAACTGAGTTTTATGGTTTCTAAAAGCTTTCAGAAGCTTTATAGGAGCTTATGTGAGCTTATGAGTCCATAACATTAACTAATAACAAGATTCAAACATATTGAGAATTTAATAAGGAAATTTGCATAAACTTGAAAGAGTACTTAAAACTGAAATTGATTATTGAAAAAGGTTCACAATACACTAAGATTGATAAAAACAGTACTTGAAAGCTTGAAATTACACTGGAATTTGAAAATTAATTAAAACGACATAACATAAACTAAATTACTCTAGATATCCTTCCATACTGCTCCATTCTTTCTTTATAATGATCTTTTTGAGTCTTTGTCGACCTCTGAGCATTTCCCACTTATTTCCAACCATTGGATCCATTGAATTCATCATATTTGTCCATTTGGAATTTTGGCGCCAAAAGTGGTTTGAGCAGGTTTAAAGCATTTAATGCTTCTTGGGAGATTGTGGAGGTGGAGGGGAGTGGGTAAACAGCTGGAAAGGTGGTGGTGAGGTGGTAGTAACAGGTGGTGGAAACCACGATGGTTTCTGGTTTTGGTGCGATTTGTGAGAGAGATGTACAGTGATGGCGGTATTATATTTAAAAACGTGGGTTTGGGCTTGATATTGGGCCAGCTGGGATTGGGTTTTATTTTTGGGTTTAATATCAAAAGGGTCCGGTTTGGTTTGTAGTTAATACACAAGGACCATTCATGTAATTTGTGCAAACTTGAGGGACCAAAACTGTACGTTTTCTAAAGTTATTCCAAGGACCAAACTTGCCAAGTTTCTTTTACCAAAGGACCATAAATGTTAATTTTCCAATTTTAAACGTCCAAGGGTAATTTTTGCCAATTTTGAAACTTGAGGGACCAATCATGTAAATTTTCCAAAAGTTCACCATAAGGACCAATTTTGCCATTTATGAATAGTACAAGGGTTATATTTATTAATTTTCCATTTTAAATAACCCAGGACCATTTTTGACACTTTTCAAAGTTGAGGGACCAAAGTTGTCATTTTGTAATTTTTAAACTTTGAAGGGTTTCTTTTGACAAATTTTGAATCCCATGGACCTTAAATGATATTTTGCTTAATTTTGATTTAGCAGGGACTATTTTTGACAACTTTTGAAACTTGGGGGACTAAAACTGCCAATTATGCAAACTTGATACATTTTTTTTACCTGATTTTGGTATTTTTGCATTTAAAACACATAAAACACTTGTTTGTGATATTTTTATCATTTTGATGCTTTTCTGAGTGTTTTCAGATGTTTTTGCAGACTAAAAGGTACAAAAATGATGAGTATTTGCACACTCATCAGAATTCGTATCATCTTTATCACACTGCCAGGACGCATCACAGTAACCTATAACACCAAGCTCTGTGTCTGGATTTTCACCATACACTAAAAACATATCTTTCGTATTCCTAAGATACTTTAGAATATGTTTAACAGCAGTCCAGTGAAGTTCACCCGGATTCTGTTGATATCGACTGGTCATGTTCTAAGCGAACGCCACATCTGGCCTTGTGCATCTCACAACATACATAATAGATCCTACTGCTGAAGCATAAGGAACTTTCTGCATGCGTGCCACCTCAGCAGGTGTTGATGCACACACATCGCTACATAAGCCATGTTTTACTTCCGTTGGCAAATATCCTTTCTTGGAATTTAGCATATTGAATCTCTTCAATATTTTATCAATGTAAGCGCTTTGACTTAAACCAATTAACCGCTTTGACCTATCTTGGTAGATCTTAATTCCCAGAATGTATGCAGCTTCTCCTAAATCCTTGTTGGGAAATTCACTTCTGGGAATTAATACTTATAGTATTAAAGTTAGTACTAATAGTGGTGTTAGAAAAGTATTAACTAGTTAGTACTGATAGTGCAAATGTTAGTACTGATAGTGTTTGAGTTTGTACTGTTTTATATTAAGTATGTCGTGTAAGGTTTGTAACAGCATATCTTCTATACCAATAGAAGATATGATATACTTAATGCATAGTTATCACTGTAAAGGATCTCCTTAGTGTATAAAAGGAGATCCTGTAACACCCCTAACTTCGTGATACGCAGCGGAATTCAAACTGGGTGTTACTTCATGGCACAACAGTCATAACGATAGAAAACGAACTCTAATGGAGTCGTTTTAAAAGATTTATCATTCAATTTATATAAATATCAGAGTTTACAAAAATGAGGTCCCAGTAGTTTCACGGTTTACAAAATACATCAATATAAAATCTTTGATGTTTTGTGAATGATAAAATAACTTATAGCCTTCTTGAGTATCCTTGCTCCTCCGTGCCAGCCTCGTACAATATGGACCTGAAATACATGCTTAAAATTGTCAACACAAAGGTTGAGTGAAATTCATAGAGTTTGTTTGATGGTTGAACACATTATGTTGGTAGTGTGAGCTATAGACTCACACCAATGGTTTGAAAACAAAATAGTTTTTATTAGGCTAAGCATCATGCAATCAAGGCATTAACGTGTTTGAAAATTAATTGGAGAAAATGTCGGTGCGTGCCCTTTCAGGTAAAAATTGCCGTTTTTACCAATGTTACTCAAATATAGTGCGTTTGTTTGCCTACCCGATCAACACAAACGGGATTCGTCAATCCCAATAGATCTATTCACAATATTCGCGCCCACTCTCACTAGTGATTAATGATTCATTATTTAGGGACTTATGTTTGGCAAATGCGGTAACTTAGTGCTAATAAAACAATCAGATAAGCATACATTTTGAAAGCAATGTGTTCGGTTTAAAATAAAGCATGTATCTCCCCCAAGGGTTTGTAAAACAATTAAGTAATATAAAGTGGGGCTATGAACTCACCTCAGAGTAAATGATATCAAATGTATAATGAGAATGATGAATATGCCGTGAGAACTTCTACGAGCAACCTATAATAGGATGTTGCGACTTAGGTTTGAAATAATGATGCGAAAGAAATAACAAACCTATATACGTCTCTATGTTGATCATGATGTAGTACATGGTTTTTGTGTATGTCGTTTATAGAAATGGTCTAGTTGTGAAAACGTGTTTAGTTTATATATATCGTACTACCGTTCGGGCCATCACAATTCAGAGGTCATGTAGTAAACGTTCGAGGAGCAAGGACACTTTAAATCGTAAATCCAGCAACTCGTTGATACGTTTACCCAAATGAAACCCCTCACGTGAAGCTCTCTAGTATTGTAGCACTTAGTAGATAAAACATATGATTTGTTAATATATCATAAGTGTCATATGGTTTGTAAAAACAAGTTACAAGGTTGTTTGGTTATGATTAAGAAATCATAATGGTTATCACAAGTATCATCATTTCATAAATATGATCATTTGATAATGTAAGTATATAAAGTTATGTCATTTGGTTTGTGTTGGTATTGATTTGCCAAGTTAATACCTTAGTTAACGGTCTTGTGTAAATAAGCCTTGAGGCTTTAGCCATGGCCTTGCCGTGACTTTGGTCTTGACTACCATGGTCTTGAGACTCAGCTTTGACCTTAGCCGTGGCCTTGGCTTATGGCCATTAGGCCTCTTGGTTTGCTTTTAGTTGTGACAAAAGTATAGTTGTGAGACTATATATAGGGCAGTTTATGTTTTTGAAAGATAATGGCCTGTTTAAGCGTTTTCAAGGTCTGAGCTTCTTTTTAAATGAAGGAAAACGTTGTTTCGGACAACTTTCGTGTTTTAACTTTTTGATGATTCGGACCAGAAGTACCACTTTTAAAATGTCATAACCAAAACAGTTTCAATATGGCAGTTTTGGCGTTTAGGTTTCGCTAACTTCTTTTGCCTATAACTTTTTACTCGTTTGTCTGTTTCGGGTGATTCAAGTTGCTATGTTTACCTTTTTATCTTGTCTACGATAGTATGTAAGTTAGAAAGTCCATAGGTTATTGATTTTAATAGTCTCAAATGTGTAGAATATGACTAGTTTACTAGTTTGTTACTTTTATGACAATATGTAAATTAAAACATGTGATTGAGTATATGCACATCATGAATCAACATAGTAACTATATATATAGCATGAAATAGTTAAGATTATGAATAATAAATATGAGATGATGGTGGTGATAAGTTGCTTACAACTTTTGGCTTTCACTTAAGAAATGAGTAACAAGTAAGGATAGGACTTTGATTGATCACTTAAGACTTCGGATTGAGCTAGCTTTCTACACCTTGGCACCCTTGTGATCTTGAAGAGTTAGTGATGAAGTACTAAGTGACTTGAGGGGATCTAAACTCAAGAAAATCACTTAAACTTGCTAGAGATTTGATGTAGTAACTTACTACTTGAAACTTCTTTGCATAAACTTGGAGTTTATAGATCAAATGATGGAAGATATGGTGGATTTAAGCTATGAACGACCTAAAACAGCTTGTGAAGGTCTTTAGGATGAATTTCACTTGCTATTTATAGGAGGGTAAGTTTGGTTAACCATATATTGGGTTAAATATTAACCATGGTTAAGTTAGGACACATGTAATGATTTAAATGAAGCATGGTTAGGATGATGCCACCAAAATGATGACTCCCCCCCCCTTAGGTCGGCCAAATGAAGATAAGATGACTTAGGTGGATAGTTTTGGTATTATCTTGGTTACGGAGTGAGTTTTGGTTCCGTTAATCGCTAACTGTAAACCGTTAAGCCATAAAACGTAAAATCGGGTATCGTAAAAATATGAAACTTATAGGAATGATTAAACTCATCAATATACTCATTATTATCTTATAAAAATGAGTGATAAGTTTAATGGGTGCAAAAACGCTGCCTAAAGCTGGAAACACGGGTAAAAAATGCGTAAAATGCAATTTATCAGAAAAGAACGAGATTTCAGGGAAATGACCGTGAATTTTTTTAAGTAGACTAAAATTAGTCTATAAGTGATATGAGATGTCAAAATGTGGTTTTCGTCATATGTGGGATAACTTAACAGTTATACGTGAAGTCTAAAAGTTACGCGATTTAAGCAAAATGTAGAACGTACAAGGTTAATTTCTTTATGGTCAAAGGAGGAGGGAAATATGTTTGACTTTTCCAAAAATGTAAAAGTGTCTAAACATCTTAGAAAATACAGTGCAGGAATGGTTAAGTCTGGGTCTAAGTAGAATTGTTTAAAATGTAAGTTTAGTCTCGTGCGGCTCAAGGTTTATTTGGTAACATTTAAATGAAATCTTAAAAATTCTCAAATTGATTATGCGTGATCTAAAAATTAATCTGATGTGAGGAAAATTGTCAGAGTTGATTTTCGTTATACGCGTGATATTTAAATGGTGCTCCGACCAAAACGAAACTTTAAAATGATGTTTTCTTAATAAGTTTTGCGAAGATGATCTAACGATTGTCAAACTCTCAGGATATTACTAAAATAATTTAACTTACGAGAATGTGAAATAAACATTTTACAGGATGAATAGTGAAAGTGAATAGTAATTTCTCGATATGAATAGTAAAAATTTGAGAATGGATAGAAATCCTAAAAATGCAAATTGTTACAGTCTCACCACCTTAATGGGAATTCCGTCCCGGAATTCAATGTGTGTTATCCGATGGTGAAGTGTCTAGAAAAATAAGGGTGTATACGCCGAATTTTAAGCTTTGCGTTCTCAAGTTTCTGATCATAGAATGGGTTATGTACCATTTTAAGTTTTTGGTCGTGGCTTAAGTTGATAATCTAAAGGTATAAGATGTTGTTGATGTGAAATGGTTTATAATAATGTGACAATTGTCGTTGTAGGAAAGTTTTGATAGTGGCAAGTGGTTATCCAAACCAATTCCAAAGTTGATCATGTCTTAGGTGGTTTTAGGATGAAGGCTATATCGTATAGTGTTTATGTCAACTAGTGTTTGAAAAAAACGTGGTACTGTGAAGTTTTACATACTGACTTATAATGGAGTTCAGATAATGATGTGATATGTTGACGATTAGAATAGTGTAGTGTACGCTTACCATTATTCTTTGGTAGAGAAGTCAAGTTTGTTTTAAAATCATAAGTGAATTTTAAAGGAATATGGCGGAATGATATCCTTGAAACCTAATCAGGCTAGTACTTCTAAGAAATGACGAGAAGATTTGATGACTATCCCAAGATAGTAGTTAGGATTATTTCATAAATGAAAACTTTCAAGAATGAAATTAGGTAGTATAAATAAGTGTTAAGATCTCGCTGAGTGGTAAAACACTATCACGTCTCTAGATCTTTTTAATGAATTCTGGTGGTTTATCGAGTTTAAGTAGGAAATTAACCTGAATATAACACTTGTATAACTATTCTCAGTGTTTGAAAAATTTAAGTCGAACATAGTTAGTCAGACTATGTTCCACTATCCCTAGGTTAAATATAGGTGACTTGACTATATTTAGCCGAGGTTCGATAAATTTTTCAAATACCTAAATTAGGTATACTCGTGATATGTCCATAGCTTTTGAGAAATTGTCCACTAAGCAAAGGCGATATCAAACCATCCAGTTGCAAGTCCTGGCCATAAAAGACTTGTAACCTATGTTTTCACATTCCATTGCATAGAAGATAGTATGGGTAGATACGTGTGGAAAAGAAATCTTAAGTAATTCTAAAATAATCTATACTTGGTTAGAATCACGAACCTTTAACAATGAAGGTATCAGAAGAGAATTTTGATGAATGTAGAGAAAGTTACCGACTTCAGCTTTTGTAGATGATGAGTCACTTTGTCCTTTAGAAATCCTATTTCTTGTATTTCCATTAGGGAAATTGATAGACTGTGACGGGTTTCATGTAAAAACAATACCACATAAGGTTTTATAAGATAATTTCTAGAGTCTATTGTATAACTTACAATGTCTGGGAAGTAAATTAGACCATTGTGTAACTCACAATGTCTAAGAAATGATGGAGAGATCATTGTGTAACCCACAATGTCTTGAGAAATGATAGAGAGATCATTGTGTAACCCACAATGTCTTGAAAAATGATGAAGAGACCATTGTGTAACTCACAATGTCTTGAGAAATTATGGAGAGATCATTGTGTAACTCACAATGTCTTGATAAAAGATGGAGAGACCATTGTGTAACCCACAATGTCTTGAGAAAAGATGGAGAGACCATTGTGTAACCCACAATGTCTTGAGAAATTATAGAGAGACCATTGTGTAACCCACAATGTCTTGAGAAATAAATGAGACCACTGTAAGATTTACAGTGTCTGAGAATGTAATAGAGACCACTGTAGGATTTACAGTGTCTGAGAATGTAATAGAGACCACTGTAGGATTTACAGTGTCTGAATGTAATAGAGACTACTGTATCTCACGGTGTCTGAGAATGTAATAGAGACTACTGTATCACACAGTGTCTAGGAAGTAGGAAAGACCATTGTAATCAGTTACAATGTCTTGGATAAAGTTTCGTAATCCTAAAATTCACAAGTAGATGCATGATTGGGAGATTAGGAAAATACGATTGTGCCGTCATGCCTTAGAATAGGCATACGCGGATATGTTGAGTACTTTGTTTATGATTGAAATTATGTCAAGGGTACATATCAATATACTAGTATGTTTGTATAAGCTTAAAATACCTAAAAGTCACATAATCGTCGGAAGGCACGGAGAATGGAAGGCTATAAAATATTTTTGTTTGTAAAAGTAGTTACAGTTTAAGTCTCAATTAGACCCGTTTCTCTATAACTGTGGCTCTGATACGAATCTATAACGCCCCCAAATTCGTGATACGCAGCGGAATTCAAACTGGGTGTTACTTCATGGCACAACAGTCATAACAATAGAAAACGAACTCTAATGGATTCATTTTAAAAGATTTATCATTCAATTTATATAAATATCAGAGTTTACAAAAATGAGGTCCCAGTAGTTTCACGGTTTACAAAATACATCAATATAAAGTCTTTGATGTTTTGTGAATGATAAAATAATTTATAGCCTTCTTGAGTATCCGTGCCAGCCTCGTACAATATGGACCTGAAATACATGCTTAAAACTGTCAACACAAAGGTTGAGTGAAATTCATAGAGTTTGTTTGATGGTTGAACACATTATGTTGGTAGTGTGAGCTATAGACTCACACCAATGGTTTAAAAACAAAACAGTTTTTATTAGGCTAAGAATCATGCAATCAAGGCGTTAACGTGTTCCAAAATTAATTGGAGAAAATGTCGGTGCATGCCCTTTTAGGTAAAAATTGCCGTTTTTACCAATGTTACTCAAATATAGTACGTTTGTTTGCCTACCCGGTCAACACAAGCGGGATTCGTCAATCCCAATAGATCTATTCACAATATTCGCGCCCACTCTCACTAGTGATTAATGATTCATTATTTAGGGACTTATGTTTGGCAAATGCGGTAACTTAGTGCTAATAAAACAATCAGATAAGCATACATTTTGAAAGCAATGTGTTCGGTTTAAAATAAAGCATGTATCTCCCCCAAGGTTTGTAAAACAATTAAGTAATAGAAAGTGGGGCTATGAACTCACCTCAGAGTAAATGATATCAAATGTATAATGAGAATGATGGATATGCCATGAGAACTTCTACGAGCAACCTAGAGTAGGATGTTGCAACATAGGTTTGAAATAATGATGCGAAAGAAATAACAAACCTATATACGTCTCTATGTTGATCATGATGTAGTACATGGTTTTTGTGTATGTCCTTTATAGAAATGGTCTAGTTGTGAAAACGTGTTTAGTTTATATATATCGTACTACCGTTCGGGCCATCACAATTCAAAGGTCATGTAGTAAACGTTCGAGGAGCTAGGACACTTTAAATCGTAAATCCAGCAACTCGTCGATACGTTTACCCAAATGAAACCCCTCACGTGAAGCTCCCTAGTATTGTAGCACTTAGTAGATAAAACATATGATTTGTTAATATATCATAAGTGTCATATGGTTTGTAAAAACAAGTTACAAGGTTGTTTGGTTATGATGAAGAAATCATAATGGTTATCACAAGTATCATCATTTCATAAATATGATCATTTGATAATGTAATTATATAAAGTTATGTCGTTTGGTTTGTGTTGGTATTGATCTGCCAAGTTAACACCTTAGTTAACGGTCTTGGGTAAATAAGCGTTGAGGCTTTAGCCATGGCCTTGCCGTGACTTTGGTCTTGACTACCATGGTCTTGAGACTCAACTTTGACCTTAGCCGTGGCCTTGGCTTATGGCCATTAGGCCTCTTGGTTTGCTTTTAGTTGTGACAAAAGTATAGTTGTGAGACTATGATGAGTGTGCAAATACTCATCATTTTTGTACCGTTTAGAATGCCAAAAACATCTGAAAACACTCAGAAATGCATCAAAATGATAAAAATATCACAAATAAGTGTTTTATGTGTTTTAAATGCAAAAATACCAAAATCAGGTGAAAAACGTATCAAGTTTGCATAATTGGCAGTTTTATTCCCTCATGTTTCAAAAGTTGTCAAAAATAGTCCCTGGTAAATCAAAACTTGTAAAAATGTTATTTAAAGTCCCTAGGGATTCATGAGTTGTAAAAATTGGTCCTTGAAATTTAAAATTGCAAAATTACAACTTAGGTCCCTAAAGTTTGAAAAATGTCATAAATAGTCCTTGGATATTTAAAAATGGAAAATAATCAAAATTGGTCCTTGTACTATTCATATATGGCAAGTTTGGTCCTTGTGTTAACATTGGAAAAAGTTCAGTTTTGGTCCCTCAAGTTTGCAGAATTTACAACAATGGTCCTTGTGTATTAAACAAACCAAACAGACTCTTTTATTAATCCAACCCAAAACCAAATCCAATCCAATACCCCAGCTGGCCCAACACCCAAGCCCAGCCCCGTTATTAATAAAATCCGGTCAACAAAAGTCAAAACCATGGTCACTGTTCATCTCTCTCACGTTTGAGCGCCAAACCAGAAACCACCATGGTTTCTTCCACCTTGCCTGTTTTCACCTTTCCACCTCACCCCTAACAGCTGTTTAACAACCCCCTAACACCTCCACATCCACCAAAATGCATTAATTGATAAAACCTGCTCAAGACTTTTTTCCCGCCAAATTGACAAATGGCAGTTATGATGAGTAATGAAGATCCAATGGCTGGAAATAGGTGGGAATGACTTAGAGGTCGACAAAAAGATCAATGAGATCATTATAAAGAAGAATGGTGCAATATAGATAGATATAGAGTGTAATTTTTAGTTTCTTTAGTCGTTTTAATTAGTTTAAGCTTTCAAGTGTAATTTCCAGCTTTAAAGTACTTTGTTCAGCAATTTCAGTGTGTTGTTAAACTTTTTCAAGTATCAATTTCAAGTTTTAATCATATTTCCAGTTTATGCAATTTTTCAAGTTCAAAATGTCAATGTGTTCTAATGTTGTTGTTAGTTGTTATTAAGGACTGATAAGCCCACATAAGCTCCTAGATAGCTTATTTAAGCTATTAGAAACTCATAACAGTCAGTTTAGAAGCAAAAAGAAAAAAATACCAAAAATACAAAAAAATTAGTAACAAAATAAAAAATCAAAGGAAATGGAGATCGAAGCTGGAGCAGGGTAAATATTGGATTGCCCTTTGGTTTAGTGCTTCTTGTGAAGTTATAGGTTGTGTTTGTGTGCCTCAGTTCTCAGTTGTAAGCTTGGACATCATTTGTAAGAAGTTTTCTCATAATTTGCATTTCATAGTTTATGTTTTTAAAGTATGTTAATTCTAGTTTAATTCTGTCTTATTATAGTTAATATAAGTTAATTACTAGGTTTCTTGGTTTAAAAAGTTGTTTTAGTACTAAAACCTTCAAAACAGTTTCATATAGGACTGTTTGGATTTGCTTGTTTAACTGTATTATAGGTTGTTTGTGTTGTTGTTTGTTGTTGTTCTGTGTCACATAAGTACTTAATATCTCAGTTCAACCATAAAAACCAGCCTTTGTTTGTAAAAAAGTCAAAATCTCTTTTAATTTCACCTCATTAGTTCACTGTTAGGATCTAGCTTGTTAAATTCATCATAGTAGCTTAAAACTTATTAACTTAGCTTAATTTCATCCTAACTTAGGTTAATATAACATAATTAATAAGTAGGATTGATTCAAAGTTCGTTTTAGTCAACTTATTTGGTTTTTATAAAAAGTCAAAATTTCAGTTTTACAGTTTTTGAATAAATTAGATTAATTTTTATAGGACTTAACATTAGCTTTCAAGTCTTAAGCTTTTGGGATATTAATATTTAGTTGCTTATCTTTATCCTAGTATTTTTTATATTTTCTAGATAGCTTGTTTAACAGCTTTTTACTTAGCTTCTTTTAAGACCTTTTCTAGAATAGTGCCCTGTGCACAGTTTGACTAGCCATTTTCACAAGCTTGTAAAAAGCTTATTAGTGAACTATAGCTTGTGAACTTTGGTTCTTTGGAAAGCTAACCTAGCTGTCTTGAAGATCCAAGCTTATTTTTCCACTTTCTAGCTTATTCAATAGGGCTGCTAGTAGCTTGTTCCTTGTCCCATTCCTGTGTTAAATATATAATCAGTGTGATCAAGCCATTTTCATAAGCTCACACAGAGCTTAATAGTTGGTCAAAACTTGTACACTTTGTCTTTTTGGATAGCCCACTAGCTAATCTTGACACCTCAGTTCTTATTTTGAGCTTTTCAGCTTATTTGATAAGCTTAAATTGCTTTGGAAAAACCTTGCAGGATTGTTTGGTACAAGGGTATCTTATAAGTGCTTATTTGCTTATTAGAGCTTTTCAGTATGTATCTTTGTGATTTTTAGTTTAATATAAGTTCATTTAGCTTGTTTGTAGCTTATTGTACTTTTGTTTCCAACTGTGCAGCTTACTTGAGCTTAAAATCCTTTTAATAAGCTAATAAGCTAACTGTTGAGCTGATAAGCTCATTTTCTGCTTATTTTTAAGTTGTAAAATTTTTGTTTTCATTAAAGTTACTTATTTTAAGTAGTTAAATAGTTTTCAAAAAGAAAAACCTCAAAAATATCATTTTTAAAATAGTGATAGCGTTTATTTAATAGAATTTAGCGTTTTGATTTTTCTTTTCAGCTTATTATTAAGCACTTCTTATTTTTATAATTTTCTTAGCTTTATGTCATCATAAGATATTTTTAGAAAAAGTTTCATAATTTTCCTAGTCTGTTTAGTATTTATTAGAATTTAAAATAGTTAAAAAGTATTAAATAATTAATAATAAATAAATAAAAAACATAAAAAATATCTTTTTAGTTTTAAAATTAGTTTTATAATATTTTAGATTTTTATAAATTAAAATTTCATTTTTCCAGGTTAATTTTGTATTTTCTTGTATTTAAGAGTATTTTAAATAGTAATTAATTAATAATAAATAGATAAAAAGTGTAAAAAATATATTTTCAATTTGAAAATAAGTTTTATAATATTTTAGATTTTTATAAATCATAATTTCATTTTTCTAGCTTTATTTCATATTTTATTATATTTTAGGTTATTATTAAATAGTTAAAAAAAGTTTTTAATTAATAATAATTAAATAATCAGTCATAAAAATAATTTTCTTTTTCCAATAATTTTATTTTCTTATTAGGATTATAAAAATATCATTTTCATATTTATAGGCCTTTTATTTCTTATATCTCACATTTTATTTGGTACGTTTACGTAGTTTATTAAACGTACGTATTTACGTTTGTTTAATCTGATTGTTGTGATTTACAATTCTGTATCCAAATACAATTCCAATCAATCAGTAGTGTAATTATCCAGCAAAATCCTTACTGATCACTATCCTTAGTGATTATTCAACATCTGAAAGTGTTGAACACCATTAATCCTCCGTGGGACTTAACGACCTGTGGAAACACTATACTCTCCAGATCTTAATTGCATTGGTTTTAGACAGTTTGAATTTTATTACGGTTGACCATTCACAAGTGGTTAGCTTGTGTAATAAACTTGACTGTTTGGGACCGAACCAAATTTTGGCGCCGCTGCCGGGGAGGCTTTAGCGTGTTTTAAACATTCTCAGACTCGTACTTGCACATATACCACCGTTTGTAAACTGTTTTTTGTAAAGTTAATCAAAACTCAAAAAGTTCATTAACACTTTTCCTAAAGTGTTAACAACACCAAAAAAAATATATATATATATATATATATATAAAACAACAAAACATCGTAACGTTTTCTATCTTGTATTTTCTTTAAGGTGATTCTTAAAGCAGTACAAGTTGGTTAAACGAGACGATACCAAAAATATTTTCCAAAAGTATTTAAACCCTTAGCACAAATCCATACCTACGTCTTTTCAGTGGTACTTAATAAATACATAAAAATCAACCACCGCAAACCAAGGCAGAACACCTACCAACTGGGGGTGTGAACATTAATAAGTTCCCAATCTTACAGATCAAAACTTGCCTTTGTGTCCTTGTGATTTGGTGTACCTTTTTCAAAGAAGCCATTTCATTTGTGATTATTGGTTAAGTTCACTTGTCGTTTTGCCTCGCATTTGTTTTGAAAACTGATTTTTATACTTAGTGCATGCGCACTCGCTCTTCCAGTTCTACAAGTCCACTTTCTGAGCTTGCAAATATTCCTCGTAGACGTAGAGGACGTTCTGCTCCTTCAGCCGTGTCTGAGGAACGTCTTCCACCACCACCACCCCCTGTCGAAATGGCAGAAGACAAACCCATGAATGAGCTTCTCCAAGCACCCATCGAGGGTTACGGAGATGCCATTGTTGTCCCAGCCATCGTGGCTGATACCTTTGAGCTCAAAACCGGGTTGCTTAATCTTGTAACCCAAAGCCAATTCTATGGTTTTGAGCGGGACGACCCTCATGCACACATTCGATGGTTTAACAAGATTGCATCGACCATCAAATACAAAAATGTCCCACATGAAGCAATCAAGCTTCTTCTGTTCCCATTCTCTCTAGAGGGACAAGCCCGGAATTGGCTTGAGAAACAACCCCCTCGTTCCATTGAGACATGGGAGGATCTAGTCACTAAATTTGTT
Organism: Chrysanthemum seticuspe; assembly: GCA_019973895.1. Classification (NCBI taxonomy): domain Eukaryota; kingdom Viridiplantae; phylum Streptophyta; class Magnoliopsida; order Asterales; family Asteraceae; genus Chrysanthemum; species Chrysanthemum seticuspe. Next base: position 346,598,484 of record BPTQ01000006.1, read on the forward strand.
AACGAATTCTATCCTCCATCCCGAACTACAAGTCTTAAGAATGAGATAATGAAATTCTCTCAAAGATTTGATGAATCGTTCGGTGAGGCATGGGATCGTTACAAAGAGTTGCTCCGTAAGTGTCCACATCATGGTTTTGCCGAGTTAATGCAAATGGATACTTTCTACAATGGTCTGCGCCAAGCTGACCAAGACTCTTTAAATGCCTCCGCGGGAGGAAATTTCTTGAGCAAGACCACAAAAGAAGCCTTGCAAATCATAGAAAACAAGTCCCAGGTCCGCCCTTTCCGAACAAAGACATATCAGTCTCAGTCTAATGCTGGACCTTCTACTTCATCTCACGTGAGTACATCTAGCACCGATGCTAAGATTGACAAACTCACGGATGTTGTTCAGGCTTTGGTTCTTGCGAATCAAAAGAAAGTCACTTTCACACAGACACCATCACATGGTGAAGTAAAGAAAGTCGAGGTCTTTGTTACTTGTGGTGGCCCTCATGCATACTACAACTGTACTGCCACAGATGGTAGTCCTTTTGAAGCCAATGCTATAGCCGGTACTTCACATCAGGGAGGTAATCAATACCGTCCTCAAAATGAACCAAACTACCGTGCTAACACTTATCAAGGACCACCCGGTTTTAACCAGAATCATAACATGCAAAACCGGAATCAGAACCAACCTAGAATGAACCAAGGTTATCAAAACCAAGGTAATTTCTATCCCGGACCAAATCAAGGTTTCCAACATCAAGGAAACTTTAATCAAAACAATTTCAATCGAGGGAATCAATTTCAGGGAAATGTGAATCCTAACCAAGGAAATTTTCAAAATCAAGGCCCTAATCCGAACATTAGAGGCCAGAATTTTCCTAATCAAACTCACGCCATTGTTCCAACTGGACCATCATCTGATGAGTTATTGAAGCAATTCATGAAATCCCAAGAGGAAATGAACAGGTTGTTGGTTAGCCAGATTTCTGACATTAAGAAGTCTTTAAATGATCGACCCTCGGGCTCAGGTACTTTACCTAGCAACACGATCGCTAACCCGAGGGGCGATGCTAAAGCGATCACAACCAGAAGTGGTGTTTCATATGATGGACCCGCTATTCCTACTACCTCTTCTTCTTCTCTCCCGAAGGTAGTGGAAAGTGAACCTGAGGCGACAAAGGACAAGGAACTTCCTACTAATAACGGAGGTACCAACAATGTCCAACCTCAAGTTGTCCAGAAACCCAAGTCTAAGCAAGGAGTTGTTTTTGATTCACATGACATTCCGATTGAAAACCAGAAATCCAAATCCTCTATTCCTTACCCATCACGTTTAAATGAGCAAAAACTCCGCGAAAAAGCTAGTCATCAAATGGACAATTTTTTTCAAATTTTCCAAGAACTACATTTTGACATAAGCTTTGCGGATGCTATCATGCTGATGCCCAAGTTTGCATCAACTCTCAAACACATGTTAAGCAACAAGGAAAAACTGTTTGAGATGGAAAAAACTCCTCTGAACGAGAACTGCTCAGCAGTTATCTTGAAGAAGCTTCCCGATAAGCTAGGAGATCCTGGAAAATTTCTCTTACCTTGTGTATTTCCAGGAATGGTTGAATGTTTTGCCTTAGCAGATCTTGGTGCAAGCATTAACCTGATGCCTCATTCAGTATGGAAGAAACTTTCTCTTCCGGAACTTATTCCTACATGCATGACTCTCGAGCTTGCAGATCGTTCAATATCCCGTCCACTTGGCATTGCCGAGGATGTATTTGTGAAAGTAGGAAAGTTCCATTTTCCAGCTGACTTTGTAGTTGTTGATTTCGATGCTGATCCACGGGTTCCTCTCATTGTTGGAAGAGGATTCCTAAGGACGGGCCATGCCCTTATCGATGTATTTGAGCATGAAATCACATTACGTGTGGGTGATGAAGCCGTTACCTTTAACCTTGATCAAACTTCGAGGTACTCCTCAAACTATGATGCTGAATCGATTAACCGAATCGATGTGATTGATGTTGCTTCTGAGGAGTACTCTCAAGAGTTTCTTGGTTATTCTCATAATTCTGTGAGTGGGGATCCCACCACATCTTCTCAACCTATCATTTCTGATCCTACTCCTTCTCTCACTCCGTTTGAGGGAAGTGACTTCATCTTGGAAGAGATTGAAGCATACTTGTCTAGTGATTCGGTTTCATGGGAAATTGATCACGCTCCAATTGACATCGAGGGGGACATTCTTCTCCTTGAAAAGTTGCTCAATGATGATCCATCATCAATTCCAGATGAGGTTAATCACAAAGAGATTAATCTGGAGGGAGATATTCTTCGTTAAAAGTTGTTAAATCAGGACACTTCTCCTCCACTCCTTCCCAATGAACTTCATAACAAGGAAGTCAAATCAGTTGAGAAAACTGAAGAATTTCCTGAGGTTGAACTCAAAGACTTACCGCCTCATCTCGAGTATGCATTTCTTGAAGGTGATGATAAATTACCCGTCATTATTGCTAGAGATTTGAGTAAAGATGAAAAAGCTGCTCTCATAAAGGTCTTGAAGTCACACAAGCAAGCAATTGCTTGGAAACTCTCCGAAATTAAGGGTATTAACCCTGAGTTTTGTACTCACAAAATCTTAATGGAGGATGACTTCAAACCAGCAGTTCAACATCAGAGAAGAGTAAATCCAAAAATCCATGATGTTATTAAACAAGAGGTTCTCAAACTTCTACCCGATCTCAGATAGTCCTTGGGTTAGCCCAATTCACTGTGTTCCTAAAAAGGGTGGCATTACTGTTGTCACAAATGAAAATAACGAGTTAATTCCAACTCGGCTGGTTACTGGATGGCTTGTTTGCATTGACTATCGTAAGTTGAATGACGCCACCCGTAAAGACCATTTTCCTCTACCCTTCATGGACCAAATGCTTGAGAGATTAGTAGGGAACGAGTACTATTGTTTCCTTGATGGTTTCTCGGGGTATTTTCAGATCCCCATTGATCCACAGGATCAAGAGAAGACCACATTCACCTGCCCATACGGAACCTTTGCCTACAGACGTATGCCTTTTGGCCTATGTAACGCTCCTGGCACGTTCCAACGATGTATGATGGCCATATTCCACGACATGATCGGGGAAACAATGGAGGTGTTTATGGATGACTTCTCGGTTATTGGGGACTCATTTCAAACATGTCTCTCCCATTTAGAAAAAATGCTCAAACGGTGTGAAGACACCAATCTTTGTCTAAATTGGGAGAAGAGCCACTTTATGGTCAAAGAAGGCATAGTCCTTGGCCATAAGATTTCCAAAAATGGGATTGAGGTTGATAGAGCAAAAGTCGATGTTATTGCTAAATTGCCTCATCCTACTACCGTCAAAGGTATTAGGAGTTTTCTAGGTCATGCCGGTTTCTATCGCAGATTTATACAAGACTTTTCTAAAATCGCTCGGCCTATGACCCATCTTCTGGAAAAAGATGCTCCTTTTATCTTCTCACTCGAGTGCATCGAAGCTTTTGAAACATTAAAGAAAAAGCTTACGGAAGCACCCATTCTCGTTGCTCCCGACTGGGATTTACCCTTTGAACTCATGTGCGATGCAAGTGATTTTGCTATCGGTGCAGTCCTAGGGCAACGTAGATCCAAGCATTTTCAGCCTATCCACTACGCAAGTAAGACTATGACTGAAGCTCAAACCCATTACACCACCACAGAAAAAGAGCTACTAGCCGTGGTGTATGCATTTGAGAAGTTTCGGCCATACTTAATCTTGACCAAATGCGTGGTGTATACGGATCACTCGGCTCTCAAATATCTCTTTGCAAAACAAGATGCAAAGCCGAGATTGCTCCGTTGGGTTCTCCTCCTGCAAGAATTTGATATCAATATACGTGATAAAAAAGGAGCTGAGAACCTGGCTGCAGATCATCTGTCCCGTCTAGAAAACCCACACCAAGATGTTTTCGAGAAAAAGGAAATAAATGAAACATTTCCTCTCGAGACACTCAATGCGGTTTCTTTTCGTGGAAACTCTACCACCCCATGGTTTGCTGACTTTGCAAATTACCATGCGGGAAACTTCATAGTGAAAGGAATGTCGACCCAACAGAAGAACAAATTCTTCAAGGATGTAAAACATTACTTCTGGGACGACCCCTACTTATTCAAAATCTGTGCGGATCAAGTCATCCGACGGTGTGTTTATGGACAGGAAGCTATGGACATTCTCAAAGCTTGCCATGCTGGACCCACCGGGGGCCATCATAGTCCAAATTACACCGCCAAAAAGGTGTTTAATTCCGGGTTTTATTGGCCTACGATTTATAAGGATGCCCACGATTTTGTCAAAACCTGTGACGCTTGTCAACGTCACGGAAATATCTCACAAAGAAATGAAATGCCGCAAAACGCCATTCAAGTGTGTGAGATCTTTGACATCTGGGGCATTGACTTTATGGGGCCATTTCCATCATCTCGAGGAAACAAATACATACTTGTGGCTGTTGACTATTTGTCAAAATGGGTGGAAGCGAAAGCTTTGCCTACAAATGATGCCCGATTAGTTGTGAAATTCTTAAAATCCCTTTTTGCTAGGTTTGGAACTCCGCGAGCTATAATCAGTGATCGTGGTACGCATTTCTGCAATGACCAATTTGATCGAGTCATGCAAAAGTATGGTGTAACTCACCGTCTCTCTACTGCATACCACCCCCAAACAAGTGGGCAAGTGGAAGTTTCCAACCGTGGTATAAAAAGAATTCTTGAAAGGACAGTAGGTGAAAACCGTGCATCCTGGTCGGATAAACTGGATGACGCACTCTGGGCCTTCCGTACAGCTTATAAAACACCCATCGGGTGTACTCCATACAAGCTAGTGTACGGAAAGGCATGTCATCTGCCAATTGAGCTAGAGCACAAAGCATACTGGGCCTTAAAACATGCAAACTTCGATATTCAGACAGCTGGTGATCACAGAAAAGTTCAAATGAATGAATTAAATGAACTACGTGATCAAGCATACGAGAAGTCTTTGATCTACAAACAAAAGACAAAGAAGATTCATGACTCTAAAATCAAGAACCGCGTTTTCAACGTTGGTGATCTAGTCCTTCTTTTCAATTCAAGATTGAAGATATTCTCGGGAAAACTAAAATCCCGCTGGTCTGGACCATTCACCATCACTAAAGTATTTCCTTATGGAACTATTGAGTTATCTCAACCCGATGGTCCAAATTTTAAAGTGAATGGTCATCGATTAAAACACTATTTTGGAGAGGACATTCCACCCGTGGTTGTCCCGGATCTTCAAACTTTCCCCATGAACCAATGAATGCGGGGATCGAGTCAAGCTAGCGACTCGGCAATCAAAAACAGTAGCACACACCATATGGGTTTTCACCCATATTTCTGACTTCTTTCTACTTTCTACCACCCTAGTGTGGGGGAGTTGCCCCCGCTGTTGTATATAAGTTTCAAAAAAAAAAGTGTATATATCAAAAATAAAATAATGGCCGTAGTATTTCCCTTTTACGTTCTTTGTTTCGGCATAACCGCCGGTACTTTGAATATTGAGGGCAATATTCATTTCTAGTGTGGGGGGGAATTCTCACGAATTTTTATCATGTTTTGGAGTAAGTGTTTTGCACTTACTCAGCAAATGGTAATCAGTCCGCCATGTCTAACCCACATAAGGATTGGCTAATCCAGGAGCAAACGGCTCTTGGTAAAGATATCTCAAATCCGTTTATGGCTTGCAATTTGCCCAAAATTGTATGGTGTTCAGCTCACCATATCTTTAATTAGTGAAGAGTTGGCTAGCCCACAAGTTTATGGCTTGTGGTAAAGGCAGTTGGAAAACCATAATTGGTAATTGACTCACCAAAGATAATATTGATAATTTATCTAAGAGTTGGCTAGTCCAGAAGCAAACGGTTTCTGGTAAAGACAAATCAAAACCGTTGAAAGCTGGTGATTTGCTCAAAATCATTTAGTTATCATTGTACCATAGTTCTTACTTGAACTAAAACAATTGGCTACTCCAGAAGTAATGGCTTTTGGTAAAGAGATTAAATCCATTAAGTTTTCATAAAAGATTGCTAGGGACTAGCAATATCTTAGTGTGGGGGATTGATGAGTGTGCAAATACTCATCATTTTTGTACCGTTTAGAATGCCAAAAACATCTGAAAACACTCAGAAATGCATCAAAATGATAAAAATATCACAAATAAGTGTTTTATGTGTTTTAAATGCAAAAATACCAAAATCAGGTGAAAAACGTATCAAGTTTGCGTAATTGGCAGTTTTAGTCTGTTGGGTTTTAGGTTCCTTGAAGATCAAGAATTACTCTAAGTACTGGAACCACGGACAGGCTTGCTGTAACCACGGACAAACGAATGTAACCACGGATGAAGATAACCGCGGCTAGTAGTATTGAGCAACTACGGATAGAGTCTTGTAACCACTGCTAGTCTTGTATAGTCGGTTTAATTTATTGTATTAGATAAATATGGAAAAGATGTTTATCTTGTAGGTTACGTATTGTATAATGTATAGGACTCCTTAGCCTATAAAAGGAGGTTCTAGGTTAGGTTAGATATACGTATGTTTTATATCTAAGGTCGATACACTTCAAGGTTGCAAAACCCTAATACTGTAAGAGTATTCGTATTAATCAATAATATTGAGGTGTTGAATGTTTACTGTTCTTCTTCTTAAGATTAAGTGTTAGATTCCGCATAATACTTAATAAGCTTTTGTTACAAGTCAGTTTCTATATTAGATCGTTTGCTCAACTGGGATCAACATAGTCCCTCAAGTTTCAAAAGTTGTCAAAAATAGTCCCTGGTAAATCAAAACTTGTAAAAATGTTATTTAAAGTCCCTAGGGATTCATGAGTTGTAAAAATTGGTCCTTGAAATTTTAAATTGCAAAATTACAACTTAGGTCCCTAAAGTTTGAAAAATGTCATAAATAGTCCTTGGATATTTAAAAATGGAAAATAATCAAAAGTGGTCCTTGTACTATTCATATATGGCAAGTTTGGTCCTTGTGTTAACATTGGAAAAAGTTCAGTTTTGGTCCCTCAAGTTTGCAGAATTTACAACAATGGTCCTTGTGTATTAAACAAACCAAACGGACTCTTTTATTAATCTAACCCAAAACCAAATCCAATCCAATACCCCAGCTGGCCCAACACCCAAGCCCAACCCCGTTATTAATAAAATCCGGTCAACAAAAGTCAAAACCATGGTCACTGTTCATCTCTCTCACGTTTGCGCGCCAAACCAGAAACCACCATGGTTTCTTCCACCTTGCCTGTTTTCACCTTTCCACCTCACCCCTAACAGCTGTTTAACAACCCCCTAACACCTCCACATCCACCAAAATGCATTAATTGATAAAACCTGCTCAAGCCTTTTTTCCCGCCAAATTGACAAATGGCAGTTATGATGAGTAATGAAGATCCAATGGCTGGAGTGGGAATGACTCAGAGGTCGACAAAAAGATCAATGAGATCATTATAAAGAAGAATGGTGCAATATAGATAGATATAGAGTGTAATTTTTAGTTTCTTTAGTCGTTTTAAGTAGTTTAAGCTTTCAAGTGTAATTTCCAGCTTTAAAGTACTTTGTTCAGCAATTTCAGTGTATTGTTAAACTTTTTCAAGTATCAATTTCAAGTTTTAATCATATTTCCAGTTTATGCAATTTTTCAAGTTCAAAATCTCAATGTGTTCTAATGTTGTTGTTAGTTGTTATTAAGGACTGATAAGCCCACATAAGCTCCTAGATAGCTTATTTAAGCTATTAGAAACTCATAAAAGTCAGTTTAGAAGCAAAAAGAAAAAAATGCCAAAAATACCAAAAAATTAGTAAAAAAATAAAAAATCAAGGGAAATGGAGATCAAAGCTGGAGCAGGGTAAATATTGGATTGCCCTTTGGTTTAGTGCTTCTTGGGAAGTTATAGGTTGTGTTTGTGTGCCTCAGTTCTCAGTTGTAAGCTTGGACATCATTTGTAAGAAGTTTTCTCATAATTTGCATTTCATAGTTTATGTTTTTAAAGTATGTTAATTCTAGTTTCATTCTGTCTTATTATAGTTAATATAAGTTAATTACTAGGTTTCTTGGTTTAAAAAGTTGTTTTAGTACTAAAACCTTCAAAACAGTTTCATATAGGACTGTTTGGATTTGCTTGTTTAACTGTATTATAGGTTATTTGTGTTGTTGTTTGTTGTTGTTCTGTGTCACATAAGTACTTAATATCTCAGTTCAACCATAAAAACCAGCCTTTGTTTGTAAAAAAGTCAAAATCTCTTTTAATTTCACCTCATTAGTTCACTGTTAGGATCTAGCTTGTTAAATTCATCACAGTAGCTTAAAACTTATTAACTTAGCTTAATTTCATCCTAACTTAGGTTAATATAACATAATTAATAAGTACGATTGATTCAAAGTTCGTTTTAGTCAACTTATTTGGTTTTTATAAAAAGTCAAAATTTCAGTTTTACAGTTTTTGAATAAAATAGATTAATTTTTATAGGACTTAACATTAGCTTTCAAGTCTTAACACTACTACAAAAAATCTCACAGAAACCGGTCAAAATAGCCCATGAAGAGTGGTTTTGAGACCACTCTCTGAAGGGGGGTATCTCCATGATCAAAACATATAGAAACCGGTTGCACAACCAGTCTCTGTTAGGAGCATCAACACTGGTTTTTTCCTAAGAATTGGTCTCCATATTAGAGTAAACACAAATGATTTTATTGTACATTGGCACCGGTTCTCCCATAACCTATCTTTATACAAACTTCTAACAAGTCTTTATATAGAGTAAAAAGACATGTTTTTATATCAAAACATGTCTTTTTGTGAATCTTTTTTATTAAAAAAAAAATATTTTTGAAATTCCAATTTTTTGAAATTTCATAATCTACAATTTTAATCACCATAATAAGAAAATATAAATGCAACAAATATATATAAAAGTGATTTAAATACACTAACAATGTTGAAATCAATAAATTAAATTAAGATAATACTTCAATTCAGCAAAGCATAAATCTTAGACAAAATCGATGGAAACACTAGAATTCAACAAACTAAAGAAAAATGCTAGAATTCAACATAAATAGCCATAATTATTTGGGATCAATCACGCCATAAGGTAAACCATGCACCAACGATGGCGTTCAACTCTCTGTTCTCTAACGGACGCTCGTCACTCCAAGGTACCTATACGTAAATTAATGAAATAAACACATCAGCAATTTTGTATGTTTAATCATATGACAAGAGCAGGTTGCTAAAGAATGATGTTGTCCACTATGAAATCCGTTAGTTGCTAACTATAATGATATGCTGACGCAGTAATACTAAACACCCTGGAATAGCGATAGTTACCCCCGAAGTGCATAAACGAATAGCAAACACTAAATTAATACAATACACTATGAAAGTTACTGAGATTGGAATATGACGATGATGAAAAAAGTAATACTTTGGTCTGATCAATCAAAGGGGCTAAAAAAGAATCCAGTTCCACTTAAAACACATTTTTCATCATGATATTTCTAAAAATTTTCAAAAGTAAGAATGAAGGAATAAACCAAGTTCCCCCATAAACAAAGTTAATGCTCAGATTTCTATACACTTACTCCATCAATCAGTTACTAAACTTATATAAAAATTAGATTACTGGAAGCTATTGAAACATTCTAAGTGTACAAGATTATACAATTCAATCTCTATATCTTGCTTCTTTCTAGTAGGCAACTAGGTATGTAGCTATAAACTGCTAAAACCTAGGTACTTGAGCAGAACTTATAAAGATGCAGAACATGCAAATGGTATCAAAACACATCAGTACCAAACACACAAATTGCAAAGCTTTTTTTGTACCATCTGATATATATGTTAACAGTAACTGACCACACAAACAGAAACATACTAAATTAGCATACACACAACAAATGGTTGGCTATTTACAAAGTCATGCACCCATTTCATAACATAAACAAATTGCAATGTTATTTAACAAGCACTTACCTTGTTTGGGAAATTGTCGTTTTGATACTTGAGTACAAAGTCATGCATCCATTTCATCACATAAAATCCACACTCCCAATCAAACGGCTGGCGATTTACAGCAGGGAATTCCCACATCAGATTACCAACGACACTAAAAAGAAAATAATCAACAGTGTGTAAGTTAAATTTTATAGAAACAAATGTCAAATCTAGTAACAATAAAAGATAATTCTTACGACTCCACAAGTCTTGTGAGCGTGTAACTTTCCTCATTCTTGCTTGAATCCTTAGAAGAATTCAAAATAAATCCCATTCCATGTTTTGGGCAAATAATGAAGAGCACATAGTGACGGCTGCATTTGGTATAAAATAAAAACAATGACCACATGAACAATATTGAAATAATAATTAAGATGGTAACATATGGTACCCTTGTAGATACGGTGCGAGATAAAACTCGTAACCCTCCAGTGCTCGAGTTAAGTAATCTAGGGTAGCCCACTTTTCAAATAAGCATGCATCTGCTGTAATCAATCCGGGGTTCAAGAATCCAACCTTGTTCAGTGAGGAGCGCCCCTTAATGTGATACAGTGACCTAATTTATACATATACAATATAGTAACATAAATTTATGTGAAAAAAGAACAATGCCTTTAGCTACATATTCAAAACATAAATGAACTTACATCTCAAAAAGGGTCAGGATGCCACACTCCAGTTCTTGATTCGTCAAGAGTTCAATTATGTCTGTTGCATTAATTGAAAAGTAAGATTCGTCGACTTGTCGAAATACCTCCTTGTCAACACGAATAGCGTACGGGTCGGCACAATCTCCACCCCGACACATCCAACGGTTATATCCATCTAACACAGACTTGGGTTTATTCAATTGTATATCATGTTCCAGATCCAACAATTTTTTTCTATTCTCAGCTTTCTCATTTTCAGCCTGCAAATATAATGGCATTCATATTAACGAACACGACTGAAATGTGTAAAACCGAATTATTGACAGAAATAAATATAGAGAATATGGACAGTTTATAATTCATATTCATACATGAACCATAATCATAATTTCTCAAGTTTGTAGTCATATAAACAGTAGCAATATTATAGGCTGCATTCTTGTTGGTGGAAAGTAGGCACTAGAAATGTTTAAAATGAAAATGAAAGAGATACACCATATCAAAAACTAGAATATATGTAATAAAACAGGTAGCTTAGTAAACATAATACGGTTTAGTAAACATAAAGTATTTTATAGTGTGGCTAATATGACTTGGTCAAGTAGTGTAACTCCCCATACTATAACTCGTGATGCGAAAGTGGGCAACATAATGAAGAGTTCACAACTCGAAACTAAACACCTTCACCTCAGAAACGGATTGAAGTGACTGGTAATATTAGTATAGGGATGTCAAAATTGTTTTAACATGAAGCATGTCTCTACGAGCATTATGGCAGTAGGCTAGTCTAATGTAAAGTACGTACCATTTCATATATGACAGTAGGTTAGTCTAATGTGGCTGACCCGCTGATCCAAACACCCATATACACCTGCAACCCCACTGTCCCAAACAGGGGGCTGACCCGCTGACCCAAACACCCATAGTCACAATTCTTGAACAAAATTATAAATTGTATCTTAACGTGGTGCATCAGTAGCTTTGTTCTAATATATATTTGCATAGTAACTATTGACCATCTACAATTTTTGAACGTTGTTGACCAAAAATTGCATAATAACTTCATACTTAACTTCATACTCGTTGTTTGTAATTTTTGAACTTATGGTGTTTTTTGGTTAGTAACCAATTATGTGCAGGCTTACAAGTATAGAGTTGGTATTATAGGCTTACCCGTTCCTTTTGTTTAGCAACTTCAGCGATCCTATCCAATGCTTTCTTGTGATTGGTGGTTACTTCCAGTGCTTTGTCCTTGTTGGGTGCTTTTAAGATCTCTTTTACTTGTCCCTGCTTTGTGGAAGGTTGTCGTTGCTGTTGAGGCAGCACACGCTTGGTTGTAACTTTTGATATAGGGGCTTTAGACATTCCCTATGAATTCCATTTGATATACATGAGCAAAGCTTACATTATGACACAAAGTGGGAGATCAAAATTATATAGTACCTTAAAACGGGCAATGGCATTGATTGGCCATTGGATAAAGCCCTTCACTGCGCATTCTAAATTTGGGATTTCATCATCTGGAACGGGCAACTCCATACGTTTATGAACTTGAACAACTTCGATAACCGACACCTTCATGTGGCCCTTTAGCATTTTCTGTCCGTGTATAAGACCATTCCCAATCGGAAATACTGTTGCAGTAGCGCATGTGACCTTCTCCCCGGTTAAAACGGAAATAGGGTGGTACAAACAGCAGAAGGTTTCCTCCTACATAAAACGTATCAAGTAGTGAAACAAAATAAGAAATTTAGAAAACATAAGTACACACACAACAAGAAGTAAAGATGAAACTGAAGTGGTTTTATAATTAGAATAAAAGTTGCGTCAGTTATATAAAATTTGGTTACTATTAGATGATTTTTGCGAAGAAAATTTTTTTACCTTTATGCAATCTAACTTTACGATGCTTGTGGTCGAGCTAACATTGGACCTCCTCTGGCCCGAGACCAGAACGCTATCTTGCATTGGTGAAAACCCCTCATTATGTCCAGCTTGCATTTCCTTGCGCACTTCCTTTGTGCAATCTACCTTTACCGCGTTTGTGGTCGAGCTAACATTGTTCCTCCCCTGGCCCGAGTTCGTGACGTCATTTTGCCTTGGTGAAAATGCCTCATTACTATCGACTTGCATTTCCTTCATCACTTCTGCCTTCAGTTCTAGCCTCATTTCCTTCCAAAACAAACCTGACTTAAGTTCTTCCTTCATTTCTTGCCTCACTTGATTTTTTATCTCTTCAATATCTTCTCGTTGTTGGTAGGTCCTCCTTTTTCTAACATATCCTTCAATGCCTTTTTTATATCCAACATCACACCCGACCCCCCTAGTGCGTCCCCCGTGCTCCGGTCCTAACACCAGTATTAGGGGATCTACTCCCGCTTTAGATTCATCAGACCCTTGCGACAACTTTATGGTAGCTTGTATCTATTCAGTATGAGTAAGAAAAACTAATTAATATACATCTACCAACAAAAAAATCGTAGTATACTAAAAAAGGAAATGAATAGAGTACCAAATTCTTTGAAACATCAATTAACTCAGGAGTCAATGTCTTGATTCCGTTCTTGTCGCGGGGAGCCCGAGCCAAACAATAGTTACTCCCACGAATGTCTGGTATTAAGTGGAGTTCTGTTGCCTTTTCCGGGTCATTCCTTTCCTCTTGCCACTGTTTTTCAAAGCCACGGTACCCTTTTGATCCTAACCGGGGCCGATTTATATGTTGTTTTCCTCGTTCACTTGCTTTCCCACGCAGTTTCTACAAATAGGAGTAACAAATGAATTACAAACATTTCAAAACAAGAATAAGTAAATCATAATATTAGAGTAATACAAACTAAAGTGAAACGTACATTTTTTTCAGGTGTATTTTCTTTCTGACAGAATTCTTCCCATACATGAGGCTCTATGAATGTCCATTTCCCTAACGGTGATATCCCCTTAAGCATGTATTTAACCCGTAGTTTGGTCTTGAATGCCTTCCACTTAGTACCACATGATACAAGCGTACGTTTCCTGACATCATCATTCTCTAGTCTGAAATGTGCCTGCTTGATGTAGAGATAAATATTATTAGATGTTAATACATTTATTAAATCAGAAGAAACCACAATTAATGATAGCAGATACTATACCTTGATATCGGACCACAGAAAGTTTTTTTCTTCCTTTGTTACATGCTTCCAAGTATTTTTCACAATAGAAATCAACCTCCTGGTACGAGTTCCCGTATATTTTCCATATAAATTTTGCCACTTGCCTACGGCTTGACCAAACTGATTGAATTCAACAGATTCACCAGCAGGAAGATCTTGGATTCGATTGATTCCTCTCCTCATTCTTGGTACGGGAGGGTCCTAAAATTCAAGTATACATTAGCCATTAAAGATGTTTGATGACTACATCATGGAAAAGTAACATAAGTTTACAACTAGCCATCTAAGTATCTCGTACCAGATTGTAATTCATTTTAAAACATGTTATTGAAACCATATATAAGTTAACAACTTTAAAGTACAAACATCTTTGCTTTACATCATGGAAAAGTAACATAAGTTCATAACTTTGCAGTACATAGTTTTACTGAAACCATTACATTATAAGCATCTTAGTACAATATGCTTGACATTATTGATTAATACCTGCATATTATTGATCTATGCTATATTATTTTGCTAAAATACTTGCATTTAAAACTTACACTTATGAGCTCAATAAGCTCTTTTAGCTAAGCAAAACAGTTTGGGTAATCAAAACACTTTGTTGTGTTCTCAGAATGCTGTTAGCAATAAGCTGCCAAAACAAGCTTTTACCCAAACACCCCTTCAAGTAACCTTTTTAAAAAAGGATATTGTGTCCCAAAGGGGTGTGCGGCATTGCATTTTGGAAGTAATTATGCCATAAAGAAAACTAAAATATTTAGAACCAGATTTTGTCTTACTGTTTGCAACTATTGATCAGTAAAGATTAACATGTGAGATTTGACCCTTAAGAGTATTTCGAGCCATTTTTAGTTAACCCAAACACTAGAAACTTGTGTGAGACTGTGACTTGAAAATGCAATAAACATATAGTACTCAATTATATAATGCAAACACCCGAATACCTGATAACTATTTGACTATATGTAGTACAATGTAGCATTCTAGTTACTATGAGTAATTGAGTGGGTCGATTTTGATTGACTACTGTCAAATGAGTCAAATATAAAAGTAAATGGGTCCGGCTGAGAACAGTCTACTTTTACTCCCATTTATTGTAGTAATGCTGAATGAAAAGGGTGACCAACCCTCTGCCCCCTCAAATAGTATCCATATATAAACATTCAGATGTGTAATTCATATTAAAACATATATAAACATGTGCATAAAAAATGTTGCAGCAAAGTTATGCTATGTACTGCATTTTTATTTGTATTGATCTATTTTCGATTATTTTAGCATGAAAAAGCTATTTGACATTATAAATATTAAACATAAAATATTCTTTAAAAGTTCAGTGTCAACATAAAAGACCAACATAAGTGCATGTTAGTTGCACTAACAGTAGGGTCAAATGGTGTAAAATTCGTTTTATAAAACTAGAGATCAGATATGTAACAATCTATATACTAAAGTAGATGTTACAAAAAAATATAAGACAATACTATGTAAGTAAAAGACTACGTCTTCTTTCATCCCGAATAACCAAAGACTCGTTTTTCGTTTTACTTTTTTTAGTTTCAAAAGGTTGTAACCACAATCAAGTTTGCCACTGTTACATACTTATGACATACAAGCCGAAAGTCCGAAATGAAATTAGCCAAAAAGAAAATTAGCTTATCAATGCTATTTACTGAAACCATAACATTTGAATTCAGAATAAGATGAAATACTCTTTACTTGTTAAATAGCATAAGTTTAATTTAAGTTTTTCTATTCAGGCAATACAACAAACACTTGGGGTGTAAACACATAACCACATATTTTACATTTTAAAAACACTAATTAACACAAACGAAACTAAGCAAAATTACAAAACGAAGATAAACTATTGATTAAGAGAAAAAGATATACCATTTTTGTTGCTTACGGTTCGTGATTCAATGACTCTGATACGAGGAAAAAGTATGGTGTTGGCAGGAAAGGTGCTTGGTGGTAAGATGGTGGTGATGTTTAGGGTTTGTGATTCTGATACGAGGAAGAATACCCTTTTATACATAATTTTTTGGCGGGATTTGAGAGAGATATTGGAGGAGAATGAAGAAAAAGGAGGGAGTATCTTTTTCATTGCTGAATGATCGGATACAGTTTAATGAGTATCTTTTTGATTGCTGAAAAAGATGATACAGTTTCAAGGTTTGACTTTCTTTTTTTTTCTTAGTATTAATACTTTTTTTTTTCTTTTAACTATATAAAAAACAAAATATGTATATACAAACTAAACAAAGCATCATAAGTTTTTTTTTTTTTTTTTTTTTTTTTTTTTTTTTTGGCTGCATATCTCTCCTGCAATAATAAATCAAAATGAAAGCACGATAATTAGTTGATTTATATAATAAAGTATTATTAACGAGATGTGTATATTAAATATTTGATAATTGCCGAATGGCGCATATGGTTTTTCTAAACCTCATGTCCTTCTTGGTGGTCGGATCTCAAGTAAAGTGTATCATCAAGAACATCATCAGTAGATTGTATACCGATAGAAAAAGGAGGTAGCTCGTCAAATTGATTATATTCGTCCTCGTCTACAACATTATCAACACCAACTATACGCCGTTTACTTTGCAAGACAATGTGCCATCTCTTATCTTTTAAGTCCTCAACAAAGAATACTTGGGTGGCTTGTTTTGCTAAAATGAATGGATCGGTTAAATGGCTGTTTGTTGAAAGATTGACACATGTGAAACCGTCAATATCAACTTTAACACCTCTTATGTTATTGACCCATTTACACTTCAATAGCGGTATAACGAACAAATTGTAATCCAATTCCCAAATTTCTTCAATGACACCATAATACGACTCTTTAGCGACTGACATTCGCGACGAATCTGTTGTTGTTGCTATTAGCGTTACACCGCTATTTTGCACAGTGCTCTTTTCATCTTGTTGTTTGGTATAAAACGTATATCCGTTGATGTCGTAGCCTTGATATTGAAGTACACAACGTGGACGATACCCCAGTTGTACCACATCTGCATCCATATTGTCAGGCATACAAATAACTTTATCTGCCAACCATTGTGAAAATGTTCTTTTATGCTCAGCTTCCAACCAAAGCATACCTCGATGGCTGTTATTTTGTTGTAAGTATGACATGTGCTCATGTATGTATGGTTCAATGCACGTCGTGTTTTGCAAGACTGTAAAATGTGCTTGTTCTAAATGGTTGTTGTTCGGTGTGACATCTTTGCGCCCAATTGTTCCCATCCCATCGAGTCTACCCTCGTGTCGAGGTTGCGGAAGGCCAATATCTGGGATATCATCCATATAGTTTGTACAAAACTGAACTACTTCTTCGGAAGCATACCCTTCAACAATACTACCCTCTGGTCGATATCGGTTCCTTACATATCCTTTTAAGAAACCCATATACCTCTCGAATGGATACATGTATCGTAGGAATACAGGCCCACAAGACTTTATTTCTCCAACAATATGAGATACGAGGTGAACCATGACATCAAAAAAGGAAGGTGGAAAGTACATTTCGAGTTGGCAAATCGTAAGAATAATATCACTTTGCCACTCATCCAACTTTTCAGGATCAATAACTTTTGAATGAATCATGTTAAAAAAAAGACAAAGCTTTGTGATCGTGTGGCGTACTCTAGGTGGTAGTACTCCACGAATAGCGATTGGAATCATCTGTGTCATTAAAACATGACAATCATGAGACTTCATACCAAGCAACTTCAAATCTTTCATTGAAACCAACTTCCTAATGTTAGCAGAATAGCCAGATGGAACCTTAACACCGTGTAAGAATTCACAAAATATGGTTTTCTCAGCCTTTGACAATGTATAACAAGCTGCCGGCAAATACATTTTTTTACCATTCGTCACTTGTGGTGCGAGCTCATCTCTAATTCCCATTTCGACCATGTCTTTACGAGCATTAACCCCATCTTTTGTTTTTCCGGGAATGTTCAATAATAAGCCTAACAAGCTTTCACAAACATTTTTCTCGATATGCATAACATCAAGGCAATGTCGGACTTGCAAATGTGTCCAGTACTCCAATTTCCAGAATATAGACCTTTTTTTCCATATGTTTTTAGGAGGAGCTTTAACCTTTTTTCCGAAAATAATGTTTAAATCCGAAACTGTGGAAAGTGCAGCGCATGCGTCCAATGGTTCTACCATCACTCTATTCTCTATTGTACCATCAAACAATTTCTTCTTTCTACGATACGGGTGATATCTTTCAAGCGACCTCCGATGCCCCATATATACTGTTTTCCTACAATTAGTTAACCATTGGGAATGGGTTTCCTTTTCACAAACAGGACATGCCTTCTCTCATTTCGTACCATAGCCTGACAAGTTACCGTATGCTGGAAAATCACTTATTGTACAATAAATCATGGCAAACAGTCGGAAACTCTCTTTCTTGTACGCATCATAGATTTCAACACCTGTTTCCCATAATGTTATCATGTCATCAATTAACGGTTCCAAGTACACATCAATATCATTCCCAGGTTGTTTCGGACCTTGAATTAGTAATGACATCATGATGTATCTCCGTTTCATGCACAACCAAGGTGGAAGATTGTATATGCATAGTAGAACCGGCCAAGTGCTATGACGACTACTCAAGCTTCTGAATGGGTTAATTCCATCTGAACTAAGTCCAAACCGTATGTTTCTGATCTCAGATCCAAATTCTTCAAAATCATGATCGATCCTTTTCCATTGAGGAGAATCAGCCACATGTCTCATTTTCCCATCTTTTTTACGCTCTTCAGCATGCCAACGCAACAATTTGGCATCCTTTGGGTTTGCATATAACTTTTTCAATCTAGGTATGATGGGAAGATACCACAATAATTTAGCTGGAGGACCATTCTTTGTCACGTCACTATTAAGTTCCGTAAGATTCTTTTGCTTATACCTTGATTCATTACATATAGGACATTCGTGAAGGTCTTTATACCCTTTTCTGTACAATATACAGTCGTTTGGACATGCATGTATTCTTTTGACTTCTAATCCCATCGGGCATGTTAGTTTTTTTGCTTGATATGTCGAAACGGGCAACTCATTATCTTCAGGGAACGCTTCATGTAACAGCTCTAATAAGGTAGTGAAACTTTGGTCACTCCAACTACTTTTTGCTTTTAAATCCAACAACTTCACCACTAAAGAAAGTTTAGTGAACTTCTTGCATCCGTTATACAATGGTTTCTCTGCATCAACGAACAATTGACGCAATTTTTTAACATTCTTTTCCGCAACATTACTTTCCACGTCGTGTAACATCTCATCTAGATTATCATGATGGTTATCGCTATTACTATCATTCTCCACGTGATTAGTGTCCGAAACAAATGTGTGGGTGTCAACTCTCGGCTCACCATGAAGAGTCCAACGAGTATAATCTTTGTCAAACCCTTTTTCTATGAGATGGCCTCTAATCACGTTAGACTCGAAAATGCACACGTTATTTCTACACTCTTTACAAGGGCAAGAAATCTTTGTTTCTCCTGTCTTTTCTCGATGATCCTCGGCACATTTAATAAATTCCGACAACCCTTTCATGTATTCCGGGGTAAAGCGTTCTATCTTATACATCCATGTATCACGATCCATCTAAAAAAAAGGAAAAAGAAACATGTTAGAGAAAATAAAACTTAAAGTCTCGTTAATCACACAAGGCTCGGGGTTGTTTATTTTTTTTTAGCTCGTTTATACATGGTTATATGTATAGAAATTATATGTACACATTATTTTTAGGGCTCGTTTAGTCTTGTGAGCCTAATCGATCTTTATATATAAAGCTCGGGCTCAAGCTCGATTATTAAATAAACTCAAAATTAAGCTTAAACTTGGACTTGAGCTCGTATAAGCTTGACTTACTCGAACATTTTGCCTATCTGATCCCGAACTTTTCACAAACGGCTCTTGCTCGTTATTACTTCTACTTGATACATGCTCTCCTAAATTTTAGGGTTGGTCAAATTCCCATTTTTCTCATTCCCTATTAAATTTCTCATTTTCCTCTCTTGATTATTACCATTTCTAAATTAATAATTTTTCCCTCTAAAAAATCACAAAACACTTTTAATTATTTTACAGATACATTACTCTCATTTTCCCCTCTTTTTTTCCCTCTAAAACATTTCTCAAGAGGGTGCTGCAATCTATGAGCAGAAAGCGATTCAACAGATAATCAATTCTAAAGGATGAGGCTGAAAGCTGCCGTCACAATTCTCAACCGTATTTCTGCCGTCGACTACTCTCACAAGGTTTAATTATTCTATCACCCCAATTAACTACTATTTTGATTGTGTTTGGGTTGTTTATTATACGGTTAGACCTAATTGAAATGAAGTCAATTTATGAAATAAAACTTATTAATTTTTTAGACTTAATTGAGATGTAGATATTTGTGTAATTGTATCTCTTTTTATGAAAGTGAAGTTGGTTGATTATGGTTCAGTAATGGATATTTGGTATAGGAAAGGTTCATGGACTGGTTTTTGGGAGTGCAAATGGGTTTTTATCATTGATAAAGGTTTTGGGAGTGGAAATGGGTTTATATCATTGATAAAGGCATCAGGGTATTTTGGATTAATATGGTCTCATTGGTTATAAACCTGTTAAGAAACCGTGGTGGTTGTACTATACTTTAGCTGCTTATATTGTCTCATTGGTTATTAAGGATTCAAAGTACTGATTCAGGTTTGTTTGATTCTGATGGTGCTTTAGTATGTATTTGTTATTCATTTGATATCAAGTAAGTGAGGAATAAAGCTTCAGTGAGTTATGTGGTTTCATTTTGCAGATAAAGTGATGTCTCTTCAAAGTGTTCAACTCAATGGAACTGGTGACAAGTGGTCATATTAATCCAGTCGTGACGTTTGGCACATTCGTCCTTGCTTACACCGTATTTTCTGCCACTGATGCCAAATTTAGTGCTCGTGACTCTTGTGTCCCCGTAAGTACAACATTAGAGGGTGTTTAGTATAGGTTCTCAATACTTTTTATGCTTTGTAAAATTATCAGATGACATTATAACAACTTTGGACTAGGAAATTTCATATATTTCATCTCAAAAAACCGGATAAACATTTTGAAGAAGCAAATTCAGAACATCATTAGAACTCATTATGTGTTGTAACTGTTACAGATAACCTTTATCTGTTGTACTTTACTTTTCTTGGCCGACATCTAGTAGACTAAATGACGTTGCTGAAGAGAAAACTAACTATTTTATAAACTTATAAAAGGGTGTTTTACATGAGTCTATAGGCAGGTTACCGAAAGGGTATCAAGCAACTACTTTGCTTGAGCTATTGACTATTAGGGCGTCGCATAGTAAGATACTGCATTGTTATAGATTGGGACTGCAATTGGGTTTAGGATCCGTCAAGGTGTGTTGACTGATATACCTTCAATTCTGGTGTTTGTTTCTCGCAAAGTTCACAACCAATGGTTAACTCCCATTCAGTGTCTAACCGCGATTCTAGAGGTAATTAAGGAATGACACCATTGGTTTTTATCTTCCTGTTGCTAGTTATGCATCTATATGATTATCTTTGTAAGGTAGTGTGACGTGGATGTTGTCGAATTCTCATACTTTGGTGCACCCGAACGAGCAAGCAAATAACAGTTGTATACTGAAATTGTGGATGATCTGCGTGGAAGTGGCTCGTGTATCGGGTCAGGTTCTCAGGTATTAATTATTAGATTCTACACAATCTTTAGTACTTTGCTAGTAGGATATGATTTAAAGCCACATCACCCACTGTTATTGATGTCGAATATTGATCGGGTAGTTACCTTTATATGAAAATGACTGGTTAGATAGTGGTGATTTATTCTTGATATGGTATCTGATAAATACAAAAAAAAAAAAAAAAAAAAAAAGTTACAGATTCAACTAATACCCATCCTGGATCTATGTTTAGATTTATATTTCCATGTCATATTTACTTTTCTGTTAGGCATGCGTATACCAAGAGATTTATATTTTTAAGATCTTAGGTTGCAAGTCAAGAGACATGGGGATACTGGGCGCTATCGTGAGAAGCCAAACAGGTAACCGAGAAGCTGGGTTTCTCACAAACCACCATGTTGCTGTGAATTTAGATTATCCAAATTCCCCCTAGATAAACTTACCCAAATACACCGTAGATAAACTATACTTTTATCTTACCCAAATACCCCCTAGATAAACTATACTTTTAGCTTCTCAAAAGAAAAAGAACACATTTTTAACTCGATCCATTTTTTGAGCAAACCAAGATTGTCACATTTTTATTCATATCAGTTAGTTAAATATGCATGCCAAATAAGGCTTGTGGCATCGGGGTTATGTTTTATTCTATGTAGTATTTGCTATTTACATATTTTTATAAGGCTAGGCTAGATTCCAGTTTGTAGCAATAAACTTTTAAGAACTCAAAGAACATGAGTTTTGAATAAAAACTAGTGTTCTATTTCTTTGATGTTTAGCAGGATTCCAAGTATTACTCTTGTCTCTTAGTTGCCTTGTAGAGAAGTCACTGGCGACGGGTCACATTACATCGAGTAGTATTGAATGGATATGTTTTGTGTAATCAGTATGTAGGAACTTGCTTAGTAGGAGAGAAGTTTTATTTCCTCATTTTACACATCAGCCAGGGTCTATTTTCTGAATGAGGGATCTGTACTTGTCGGTGTGGAATTGGTTATATCTCCACAAGTCTTTATAGCCATAAAGAAACAGAATCTGAGTGAGCACATAAATAAGTAGAAACGAAGACTTTGTGGCCAGGAATTTCTATTGATTGTTTTTGGCATTATGCGTTAAAAGTTTTGAAAGTTGAAATTATTGGTGATTTTCGACTATAGCTATTTAGCTTATGATATACTGATTGCCTAATCTTGTTAATTATAGGATTGTTAAGTTGAACCTGACTGTTAAGTATTTTTTTACTTTTAAGAAAATTGCAAGAGGACAACACAAATGGGATCACTATTGGAAATAGAGATGCAATTGCAGTTAGAACGCGATACACAAGAACATATGCACAACCGGAATCAGAGGCAATTGCTCGTGAAGAAGCTCAAGAGAGGGTGTGGCAACGAAAGATAAACGACATTATCTCAAGTATAAGAAGTATAATCCATGTCTCCCTCGGCAAGACGGTAATTGGATTTTGTCATTATTTCAATATTTAGATTTACATACTCCAATTTTATCTTGAATGTTTTGAATGGTTTGATTTGGATTGTCTATTGAATGCTACTTTTGTGATGTGAATAATGACTTTTCATAATTGATATGTTTAACACTCAATTATCTATTTATTGGTTTCTTTCAAGCTATTCTAAAGGACTCCTTCAATATGAGATTTAACATGTGCATGCATCTCTCTCGTTTTTTTCTGATATTCCAACTAACAATTTTTGATAGCAATATCACCCCTTACCCAGAGAAGTTTACGACATATATATCGACAGTTGGAAAAACATGACAATCTAAAAATCATGTTTCGAACAAGGTTAACAACACTGATAAGTTTTCTAAACACCTCCACAGCTAAACAAATATAAGTAAACTAAGGAAAAGCTTACCGTAAACAATGATCAACAAACTCTTTCACCTTATGCTACTGGCACTCTGTCTATAAACCCTTTCTCCGGTTCAGCTAATTTGATTGTTATTAACCAAAACCTATAAGTCTGGCAAATATATTAGGCGACATCCTAATATGTATAACACCCTAACACCTCTTCTAAATTAATTATGGAGTTACAGTCCTTATACTTTTGATCATATCAAAATTTTAACAAATTAACATGTTATAAAAAAAGTAAAAAGAAGTAAAGCGATACGAAACATGACACAACACGTTTTACACAAAATATGCCATCCTTAGTTTTTCTTGAGCAATTATATATAGTGGTTTTAATTTATTTTTTATAAGCATTAATGGTACCGGTTTTTTCTTAAAAAACAGTGTCTATAATAAAAAATACATAGAGACATGTTGTTACCTACACACCAGTGTCTTTGATTGTGTAAAAAGACCGGTTTTCACCCGCAAAACCAGTTTTTATATGTTTTGGATTATGAAAACTGGTTTTTTCAAAAAAACCAATGTCAATTCGTTCCATTCCTCCTAGTTTTTTTGTCATAGGAATAGGGTTTTATATAACCAGTCTCTATTTGGGGGTGTTTATAGCCTTTTGTGTAGTAGTGTAAGCTTTTGGGATATTAATATTTAGTTGCTTATCTTTATCCTAGTATTTTTTATATTTTCTAGATAGCTTGTTTAACAGCTTTTTACTTAGCTTCTTTTAAGACCTTTTCTAGAATAGTGCCCTGTGCACAGTTTGACTAGCCATTTTCACAAGCTTGTAAAAAGCTTATTAGTGAACTATAGCTTGTGAATTTTGGTTCTTTGGAAAGCTAACCTAGCTGTCTTGAAGATCCAAGCTTATTTTTCCACTTTCTAGCTTATTCAATAGGGCTGCTAGTAGCTTGTTCCTTGTCCCATTTCTGTGTTAAATATATAATCAGTGTGATCAAGCCATTTTCATAAGCTCACACAGAGCTTAATAGTTGGTCAAAACTTGTACACTTTGGCTTTTTGGATAGCCCACCAGCTAATCTTGACACCTCAGTTCTTATTTTGAGCTTTTCAGCTTATTTGATAAGCTTAAATTGCTTTGGAAAAACCTTGCAGGATTGTTTGGTACAAGGGTATCTTATAAGTGCTTATTTGCTTATTAGAGCTTTTCAGTATGTATCTTTGTGATTTTTAGTTTAATGTAAGTTCATTTAGCTTGTTTGTAGCTTATTGTACTTTTGTTTCCAACTGTGCAGCTTATTTGAGCTTAAAATCCTTTTAATAAGCTAATAAGCTAACTGTTGAGCTGATAAGCTCATTTTCTGCTTAATTTTAAGTTGTAAAATTTTTGTTTTCATTAAAGTTACTTATTTTAAGTAGTTAAATAGTTTTCAAAAAGAAAAACCACAAAAACATCATTTTTAAAATAGTGATAGCGTTTATTTAATAGAATTTAGCTTTTTGATTTTTCTTTTCAGCTTATTATTAAGCACTTCTTGTTTTTATAATTTTCTTAGCTTTCTGTCATCATAAGATATTTTTAGAAAAAGTTTCATAATTTTCCTAGTCTGTTTAGTATTTATTAGAATTTAAAATAGTTAAAAAGTATTAAATAATTAATAATAAATAAATAAAAAACATAAAAAATATCTTTTTAGTTTTAAAATTAGTTTTATAATATTTTAGATTTTTCTAAATTAAAATTTCATTTTTCCAGGTTAATTTTGTATTTTCTTGTATTTAAGAGTATTTTAAATAGTAATTAATTAATAATAAATAGATAAAAAGTGTAAAAAATATATTTTCAATTTTAAAATAAGTTTTATAATATTTTAGATTTTTCTAAATCATAATTTCATTTTTCTAGCTTTATTTCATATTTTATTATATTTTAGGTTATTATTGAATAGTTAAAAAAAGTTTTTAATTAATAATAATTAAATAATCAGTCATAAAAATAGTTTTCTTTTTCCAATAATTTTATTTTCTTATTAGGATTATAAAAATATCATTTTCATATTTATAGGCATTTTATTTCTTATATCTCACATTTTATTTGGTACGTTTACGTAGTTTATTAAACGTACGTATTTACGTTTGTTTAATCTGATTGTTGTGATTTACAATTCTGTATCCAAATACAATTCCAATCAATCAGTAGTGTAATTATCCAGCAAAATCCTTACTGATCACTATCCTTAGTGATTATTCGACATCTGAAAGTGTTGAACACCATTAATCCTCCGTGGGACTTAACGACCTGTGGAAACACTATACTCTCCAGATCTTAATTGCATTGGTTTTAGACAGTTTGAATTTTATTACGGTTGACCATTCACAAGTGGTTAGCTTGTGTAATAAACATGACTGTTTGGGACCGAACCAGACTATATATAGGGCAGTTTATGTTTTTGAAAGATAATGGCCTGTTTAAGCGTTTTCAAGGTCCGAGCTTCCTTAATATTGAAGGAAAACGTCGTTCCAGACAACTTTGATGTTTTAACTTTTTGATGATTCAGACCAAAAGTACCACTTTCATGCGATGAGGTACCCTTAACTGATTGATGAGTGTCTAAATACTCATCATTTTTGTACAATCTAAACTGCAAAATCATCTGAAAACACTCAAAAATGCATTAAAATGATGAAAATATCACAAATCAGTGTTTTATGTGTTTTAAATGCAAAAATATCAAAATCAGATGAAAAATGTATCAAGTTTGCAAAATTGGCAGTTTTAGTCCCCCAAGTTTCAAAAGTTGTCAAAAACAGCCTCTGGTATTTCAAAATCAAGAGTTTTATCATTCAAGGTCCCTAAAATATTCTTAGTTGTTAAAAATGGCCCTTGAATGATTCTTTGGTCAAATGGCAGAAAAGGTCCTTAAACTTTGAAAAATGTCAAATTTAGTCCTTGGATATTTTAAAATGGAAAATGATCAAATTTTATCCTTGTACTATCAAAGTTTGTCAAGTTTGGTCCTTTTGATATCTTTGGAAAAGTGTCAAGTTCAGTCCTCAAAGTTTGGTGAAATTACATTTTTGGTCCTTGTATACTTGCCTAAACCAAACGGACCCCCCTTTGTATTTTGAGCCCAACCAAAACAAATAGAACCCCTGCCAATATCCTTTGATCCCAGTCCAAAACCCAATTGTGAACCCCTCCCAGTATTAATACCCAACGGTCAAATAAGTCAAACCCACATTTACTGTTCATCCTCCTCACAGAAATGCGCCAAACCAGAAACCAGAACTGTTTCCATGATTTGCTCCATCCCCCCTCCTTACCTTGTCCCCCTCCACCTTCACTAACACCCAAAGATCTTTAATTGATTCAAACCACCCCATTAATATCTCAAACCTGCTAAAAGACTTTTGGCGCAAAAACTACACTTGTATGGTTCTGATGATTTTAGCCAATCCAATGGCTCAGATGAGGTGGGATACATTCACAGGTCATCAAGGAGTCCAAAAAGTCTATAAAAGAAGGAAGAGAAGCATTGTATTAATCTATCTAGTGTAATTTTTATTTTTCTTAGTCGTTTGTATCATTTTAAGCTTTCTAGTGTAAAAATTAGCTTTCAAGTACTTTTTTAATCATTCTCAGTGTACCTTAAACCCTTTTCAATAATAAATTTCAGTATTCAAGTATCAATTTCAGTTTATGCAATTTCATGTTCAAAAATCTCATATGATTCAAATGTTGTTGTTAGGTGTTATTATGGACTGATATAGCACATGTAAGCTCCTATAAAGCTTATTCAAGCTTTTAGAAACATTAAAATCCAGTTTAGAAGCAAAAAGAGAAAATCACCAAAAATACCAAATAATTAGTTGAAAAATAAAAAATCCCATGGAAATGGTGTTCACAGCTGGAGCAGGGTAAATTTTGGATGGCCTTGGGTTAGTGGCTTAGTGGTAAGCCTATAGGAGTGGTCTTGTGATCCTTGTTCTTAGTTTTTAGCCAAATCCATCTTGTAAGCCTTTTTTTTTTTTTTATCATTTTAGCATTTAACTGTTTAAGGTAATTAGTAGCTTGCATTTCTGTTTCTTTATGTTCATTAGTTATAGTTAAGTGTATTTAAGCATTAAAATCAGTTGGTTGTTCTTTTAAATTTGTAGTTTATAAAAATCTCATTTGGACAGTCAAATTAGTATAATCATCATTCTTGTGTTTCATGTTGTTAATGCTGTTGGTTCATGTTTATTTAGTCTTATTTAATGATATTATAAGGTCTGTAATTAGTCTCATGGTTTTAAATTGTGTTTAGCTTTGAAAATCATCAAAACAGTTTTAGAAAAGGTTGTTTGGTTTCACTGTGCAATCTATGTTAGAAGGTATTCTAGCATTTGCTTTTACTTGTTTCATGTCTCATTAGTGTCTAATAACTCAAGCAAGTCAAGAAAACCAGTCCTTGTTTCATCCAAAGTCAAAATAATCTTAGATCAAATCTTGTGTGTTCACTGTTGGATTTTAATGATTCATGGTCATGATTTTGTGTTTATAAGTTGATAAGATTGCTCAAATCAGCCTTAACATACCTTAATACAACTTATTCAGTCCATAGGATCAAATCAAAGTTCACTTAAGTCAAACTTAGTGAGTTTTTATAAAAGTCAAAATCTTCATTTGGTCGTTTTTGAATTAAAAAGCTAATTTTACTGTGTGTTTAATATTGAGATTTAGGATATAAGCTCTTGGAATATCAAAGTTTAGTTGCTAAACTTAACTAGAAAAATATTAGTTCACTTCTGTCTAGCTTATTTAGTGTTTATTTTCTATTTCTTTTGAGTACCTGTTCTGAAAAAGTACCCTGTGCACCAGTTTTATAAGCTCAATCATAAGCTCACACAGAGCTTATTTGTTGGTCAAATCCTGTGATTCTTGGTTCTTTGAGTAGCCAACCAAGCCATCTTGAAGTTCCAAGCTTAAGTTTTCATTTTGAAGCTTGTTTGCTAGGGCTGCAAGTGGCCTTTTGTTCTGTCCATTTTTCAGTTTAGCATAAGTGCTTATTGCTTATTTCCAGCTTATTAGTGTGCTTATCTGTGTAATTTAGCTTTATATAAGTAGCATTAGCCTATTTGTAGCTTATTTAACTTTTGTTTTCAGTTTACAAGCTTGTTTGAGCTTATTTCACCAAAATAAGCTCATAAGCATATCTGTTAAGCTCATAAGCTTGTCAAATAGCTTATTTTTTGATTTGTAAAATTTTTGTGTTTATTAAAGTTTCATATTTTAAGTAGTTAAGTAGTTTTCAAAAAGAAAAACCAGAAAAACATCAATTTAAAAATAGTGATAGCGTTTATTTAATAGTTTTTAGCTTTTTGATTTTTCTTTTCATCTTATTAATAAGCAAATCTAGTTTTTATATTTTTCTTAGTTTTCTGTCACCTTAAGTTATTTTTAGAAAAAGTTTCATAATTTTCCTAATCTGTTTAGTATTTATTATAATTTTAAATAGTTAAAAGTATTAAATAATTAGTAATAAATAATTAAAAAGCATAAAAAATATCTTTTCAGTTTTAAAATTAGTTTTATCATATTTTAGATTTTTCTAAGTTAAAATTTTATTTTTCTAGGTTAATTTTATATTTTCTAGTATTTAAGTGTATTTTAAATAGTAATTAATTAGTAATAAATAGATAAAAAGTGTAAAAAATATATTTTTAATTTTAAAATAAGTTTTATAATATTTTAGATTTTTCTGAATCATAATTTCATTTTTCTAACTTTATTTCATATTTTCTTTCATTTTAGATTATTATTAAATAGTTTAAAATAGTTTTTAATTAATAATAATTAAATAAATAGTTGTAAAAATAATTTTCTTTTTCTAATAATTTTCTTTTATTTTTAGGATTCCAAAATGTCATTTTCATATTTTTAGGTCTTTTATTTCTTAGATCTCACTTTTTATTTTGTACGTTTACGTAATTTTTAAACGTAAGTTCTACGTTTGTTGTATCTGATTGTTGTGTTTTCTAATTCTGTATCCAATATCATTCCAATCAATCAGTAGAGTAATCATTCATCAAAATCCTTACTGATCCCTATCCTTAGTGATCATTCTATCATCTGAATAAGTTTTGATACACCATTGAGTCTCCGTGGGATTTAACGACCCGGGAATTCATTATATTCTCCTGATCTTCATTGCATTTGGTTCCAGACTGTTTTAAGTTTGTTACGGTTGGCCATTCACAAGTGGTCAGCTTGTGTGATATAGCTTGACTGTCTGGGATCCGATCAAATTTTGGCGCCGCTGCCGGGGAGGCTTTAGCGTGTGTTAAACCTTTTTCAGACCCATTCTTGCACATATACCACCATTTGTAAAAAGTTTTTTGTAAAGTTATAAGAAAATCAAAAAGTTCATTAACACTTTTCCTAAAGTGTTAACAAACCCAAAAAAAAAAATATAAAACAACAAAAACAATCGTAACGTTTTCTATCTTGTGTTTCTTTTAAGGTGATTCTTAAAGAGATACGATTTGGTTAAACGAGACGATACCAAAAATATTGTCCAAAAGTTTTTAAACCCATCAGCACAAATCTATACCTACGTCTTTTCAGTGGTACTTAATAATTACATAAAAATCAACCACCGCAAATCAAGGCAGTACACCTACCAACTGGGGGTGTGACCATAATAAGTTTCCAAACAAAAGATTTAAAACTTGCCTTTGTGTCCTTGTGATTTGGTGTACCTTTTTCAAAGAAGCCATTTCATTTGTGATTATTGGTTAAGTTCACTTGTCGTTTTGCCTCGCATTTGTTTTGAAAACTGATTTTTATACTTAGTGCATGCGCACTCGCTCTTCCAGTTCTACAAGTCCATTTTCTGAGCTTGCAAATATTCCTCGTAGACGTAGAGGACGTTCTGCTCCTTCAGCCGTGTCTGAGGAACATCTTTCACCACCACCACCCCCTGTCGAAATGGCAGAAGACAAACCCATGAATGAGCTTCTCCAAGCACCCATCGAGGGTTACGGAGATGCCATTGTTGTCCCAGCCATCGTGGCTGATACCTTTGAGCTCAAAACCGGGTTGCTTAATCTTGTAACCCAAAGCCAATTCTATGGTTTTGAGCGGGACGACCCTCATGCACACATTCGATGTTTTAACAAGATTGCATCTACCATCAAATACAAGAATGTCCCACATGAAGCTATCAAGCTTCTTCTGTTCTCATTTTCTCTAGAGGGACAAGCCCGGAATTGGCTTGAGAAACAACCCCCTCGTTCCATTGAGACATGGGAGGATCTAGTCACCAAGTTTCGTTAACGAATTCTATCCTCCATCCCGAACTACAAGTCTTAAGAATGAGATAATGAAATTTTCTCAGAGATTTGATGAATCATTCGGGGAGGCATGGGATCGTTACAAAGAATTGCTCCGCAAGTGTCCGCATCATGGTTTTACCGAGTTGATGCAAATGGATACTTTCTACAATGGTCTGCGCCAAGCTGACCAAGACTCTTTAAATGCCTCCGCGGGAGGTAATTTCCTGAGCAAGACCACAAAAGAAGCCTTGCAAATCAGTTGAAAACAAGTCCCTAGGTCCGCCCTTTCCGAGCAAAGACATATCAATCTCAGTCTAATGCTGGACCTTCTACTTCATCTCCAGTGAGTACATCTAGCACCGATGCTAAGATTGACAAACTCACGGATATTGTTCAGGCTTTGGTTCTTGCTACCCAAAAGAAAGTCACTTTCACATAGACACCAACACATGGTGAGGTGAAGAAAGTTGAAGTTTGTGTTACTTGTGATGGCCCTCATGCATACTACAACTGTACTGCCACCGATGGTAGTCCGTTTGAAGCCAATGCTCTAGCCGGTAGTTCACAGCAAGGAGGTACTCAATACCGTCCTCAAAATGAACCACACTACCGTGCTAACACTTATCAGGCACCACCCGGTTTTAACCAGAATCCTAACCGGAATCAGAATCAGCCTAGAATGAACCAAGGTTATCAAAACCAAGGTAATTTCTATCCCGGACCAAATCAAGGTTTCCAACATCAAGGAAATCTTAATCAAAACACTTTCAATCGAGGGAATCAATTTCAGGGAAATATGAATCCTAACCAAGGGAATTTTGGCTATAATCAGAACATACGGCCTCAAATTATCCCTCCACCTCCTCCAGTATCAACATCTGATGAGCTTTTAAAGCAATTCATGAAGTCTCAAGAGGAGACAAACAGGTTGTTGGTCAGTCAGATCGCTGAATTAAAGAAGTCTTTAAATGATCGACCCTCGAGCTCAGGTACTTTACCGAGCAACACGATCGCTAACCCGAGGGGCGATGCAAAAGCGATCACAACCAGAAGTGGTGTTTCATATGATGGACCTGCTATTCCTACTACCTCTTCTTCTTCTCTCCCGAAGGTAGTAGAAAGTGAACCTAAGACACACAATGGACCTTTGACTCCAATGCCTCCTCCACTAGGAGCAATGAGTCAAGTTACCAAGGATACAATGGACAAGGTGCATTTTTCAAGCCCACGAAGTACCGCACACGTCCCACCTTCGGTAGTCCAACCTCAAGTTGTCCAGAAACCCAAGTCTAATCCAGGAGTTGTTTTTGATTCACCTGACATCTCGGTTGAAAACTAGAAATCCAAATCTTCTATTCCTTACCCATCACGTTTGAATGAGCAAAAGCTCCGCGAAAAAGCCAGTCATCAAATGGACAAATTTTTTCAAATTTTCCAAGAATTACATTTTGACATAAGCTTTGCGGATGCTATCATGCTGATGCCCAAGTTTGCATCAACTCTCAAACACATGTTAAGCAACAAGGAAAAGCTGTTTGAAATGGCTAAAACTCCTCTGAACGAGAACTGCTCTGCAGTTATCCTTAAGAAGCTTCCAGAAAAGCTTGGAGATCCTGGAAAATTTCTCTTACCTTGTGTATTTCCAGGAATGGTTGAATGCTTTGCCTTAGCGGATCTTGGTGCAAGCATCAATCTAATGCCTTATTCAGTATGGAAGAAACTTTCTCTTCCGGAACTTACTCCTACATGCATGACTCTCGAGCTTGCAGATCGTTCAATATCCCGTCCTCTTGGCATCGCCGAGGACGTATTTGTGAAAGTAGGAAAGTTCCATTTTCCAGCTGACTTCGCGGTTGTTGATTTCGATGTCGATCATCGGGTTCCTCTCATTGTTGGTCGAGGATTCCTGAGAATGGGTCGTGCTCTCATTGATGTATTTGAGCAGGAAATCACATTACGTGTTGGTAATGAAGCTGTCACCTTTAACCTTGATCAAACTTCGAGGTACTCCGCAAACTATGATTCTGAGTCGGTTAACCGAATAGATATCATTGATGTTGCTTCTGAAGAGTACTCTCAAGAAGTTCTTGGTTATTCTCATAATTCTGTGAGTGGGGATCCCACCACATCTTCTCAACCTATCATAGCCAATTCTAATCCTTCTCTCACTCCGTTTGAGGGAAGTGACTTCATCTTGGAAGAAATTGAAGCATACTTGTCTAGTGATTCGGTTTCATGGGAAATTGATCACGCTCCAATTGACATGGATGGGGATATTCTTCTTCTTGAGAAGCTGTTAAATCAGGACACTTCTCCTCCTCTCCCTTCCGCTGAGCTTCATAACAAGGAAGTTAAGTCAGTTGAGAAAACTGAAGAATTTCCTGAAGTCGAACTTAAGGACTTACCACCTCATCTCGAGTATGCATTCCTTGAAGGTGATGATAAATTACTCGTCATTATTGCTCGAGATTTGAGTAAAGATGAAAAAGCTGCTCTCATAAAGGTCTTGAAGTCACACAAGCAAGCAATTGCTTGGAAAATCTCCGACATTAAGGGTATCAACCCTGAGTTTTGTACTCACAAAATCTTGATGGAGGATGATTTCAAACCAGCAGTTCAACATCAGAGAAGGGTGAATCCAAAAATCCATGAGGTTATTAAACAAGAGGTTCTCAAACTTCTTGATGCAGGATTGATTTACCCGATCTCAGATAGTCCTTGGGTTAGCCCAATTCATTGTGTTCCTAAAAAGGGTGGCATAACTGTTGTCACAAATGAAAATAACGAGTTAATTCCAACTCGATTGGTTACAGGATGGCGTGTTTGCATTGACTATCGTAAGTTGAATGACGCCACCCGTAAAGACCATTTTCCTCTACCCTTCATGGACCAAATGCTTGAGAGATTAGCAGGGAATGAGTATTATTGTTTCCTTGATGGTTTCTCGGGTTATTTTCAGATCCCTATTGATCCACAGGATCAAGAGAAGACCACATTCACCTGCCCATACGGAACTTTTGCCTACAGACGTATGCCTTTTGGCCTATGCAATGCTCCTGGCACGTTCCAACGATGTATGATGGCCATATTCCACGACATGATCGGGAAAACAATGGAGGTGTTTATGGATGACTTCTCGGTCATTGGGGATTCATTTCAAACGTGTCTCTCCCATTTAGAAAAAATGCTTCAAAGGTGTAAAGACACCAATCTTTGTCTAAATTGGGAGAAAAGCCACTTTATGGTCAAAGAAGGCATAGTCCTTGGCCATAAGATTTCAAAAAACGGGATTGAGGTTGATAGAGCAAAAGTCGATGTTATTGCTAAATTGCCTCATCCTACTACCGTCAAAGGTGTTAGGAGTTTTCTAGGTCATGCCGGGTTTTATCGTAGATTCATACAAGATTTTTCTAAAATCGCCCGGCCTATGACTCATCTTCTTGAAAAAGATGCTCCT
The DNA here is from genome assembly GCA_019973895.1 of Chrysanthemum seticuspe. Classification (NCBI taxonomy): domain Eukaryota; kingdom Viridiplantae; phylum Streptophyta; class Magnoliopsida; order Asterales; family Asteraceae; genus Chrysanthemum; species Chrysanthemum seticuspe. Next base: position 346,632,697 of record BPTQ01000006.1, read on the forward strand.
TTTATCTTCTCACCCGAGTGCATTGAAGCTTTTGAAACATTGAAGAAAAAGCTTACTGAAGCACCCATTCTCGTTGCTCCCGACTGGGACTTGCCTTTTGAGCTCATGTGCGATGCAAGTGATTTTGCTATCGGTGCAGTCCTAGGGCAACGTAGAGCTAAGCATTTTCAGCCTATCCACTACGCAAGTAAAACTATGACTGACGCTCAAACTCATTACACCACCACAGAAAAAGAGCTATTAGCCGTGGTGTATGCGTTTGAGAAGTTTCGGCCATACTTAATCTTGACCAAATGCGTGGTGTATACGGATCACTCGGCTCTCAAATATCTCTTTGCAAAACAAGATGCAAAGCCGAGATTGCTTCGTTGGATTCTCCTCCTCCAGGAATTTGATATCATCATACGTGATAAAAAAGGAGCTGAGAATCTGGCTGCTGATCATTTGTCCCGTCTAGAAAACCCTCACCAAGATGTCTTCGAGAAAAAGGAAATAAATGAAACATTTCCTCTCGAGACACTCAATGCGGTTTCTTTTCGTGGAAACTCTTCTACCCCATGGTTTGCCGACTTTGCAAACTACCATGCGGGTAACTTCATAGTGAAAGGGATGTCAACCCAACAAAAGAACAAATTCTTCAAAGATGTTAAAAATTATTTCTGGGACGACCCCTACTTATTCAAAATCTGTGCGGATCAAGTCATCAGACGGTGTGTTTTTGGACAAGAAGCTATGGACATTCTCAAAGCTTGCCATGCTGGACCCACCGGGGGCCATCATAGTCCAAACTACACCGCCAAAAAGGTGTTTGATTCCGGGTTTTATTGGCCCACAATTTACAAGGATGCCCACGAATTTGTCAAAGCCTGTGATTCATGTCAACGTTATGGAAATATTTCACAACGAAATGAAATGCCACAAAATGTAATTCAAGTTTGTGAAATCTTTGACGTCTGGGGCATAGATTTTATGGGACCATTTCCATCATCTCGAGGAAACAAATACATTCTCGTGGCCGTTGATTACTTATCAAAATGGGTTGAAGCAAAAGATTTACCCACGAATGATGCCCGAGTTGTAGTAAAATTCCTCAAAGCTTTATTTGCCCGATTTGGAACTCCGAGAGCTATAATCAGTGATCGTGGTACACATTTCTGCAATGACCAATTTGATCGAGTCATGCAAAAATATGGTGTTACCCACCGTCTCTCTACTGCATACCACCCCCAAACAAGTGGGCAGGTGGAAGTTTCCAACCGTGGTATAAAAAGAATTCTTGAAAGGACAGTAGGCGAAAATCGTGCATCCTGGTCGGATAAACTGGATGACGCACTCTGGGCCTTCCGTACAGCTTACAAAACACCCATCGGGTGTACTCCATACAAGCTTGTGTACGAAAAGGCATGTCATCTACCGATTGAGTTAGAGCACAAGGCATACTGGGCCTTAAAACATGCAAATTTCGATATTCAGACAGCTGGTGATCACAGAAAAGTTCAAATGAATGAATTAAATGAACTCCGTGATCAAGCATACAAGAACTCTTTGATCTACAAACAAAAGACAAAGAAGATTCATGACTCCAAAATCAAAAACCGCGTTTTCAACGTTGGTGATCGAGTCCTTCTTTTCAATTCAAGAGTGAATATTTTCTCGGGAAAGCTTAAGTCCGGTTGGTCTGGTCCATTCACCATTGCTAAGGTTTATCCTTATGGTACCATTGAGTTATCTCAGCCTGATGGTCCAAATTTTAAAGTGAATGGTCATCGATTAAAGCACTACTTTGGAGAGGACATTCCATCCATGGTTGTCCCTGATCTACAAACTTTCCCCATGAACCAATGAATGCGAGGATCGAGTCAAGCTAGTGACTCGGGAATCAAAAACAATAGCACACACCATATGGGTTTTCACCCATATTTCTGTCTTCTTTCTCTGTTCTACCACTCTAGTGTGGGGGAGATGCCCCACACTGTTGTATATAAGTAATCTTATTAAAAAAAAAAAAAAATCTTTCAAAATAATGGCCGTAGTATTTCCCTTTTACGTTCTCAGTTTCGGCATAACCGCCGGTACTTTGAATATTGAGGGCAATATTCATTTCTAAGTGTGGGGGGGAATTCTCACGAATTTTATCATATATTATCCACCCAATTCCCCCGTTTTTGGCCAAAATTTTTTTTTTGGAGTAAGTGTTCTACACTTACTCAGCTTGGTTATCAGTCTGCCTTTTCTAACAAACAAAAGGATTGGCTAATCCAGGAGCAAACGGCTCTTGGTAAAGATGTATCAAATCCGTTTATGGCTTGCAATTTGCCCAAAATTGTATGGTGCTCAACTCACCATATCCTAAAAAGTGAAGAGTTGGCTAGCCCGCAAGTTTATGGCTTGTGGTAAAGGCAGTGGAAAAACCATAATTGGTAATCAGCTCACCAAAGATAATATTGATAATTTATCTAAGAGTTGGCTAGTCCAGAGCAAACGGCTTCTGGTAAAGACAAATCAAATCCGTTTACAGCTTATGATTTGCTCAAAATCATTTGGTTATCATTGTACCAAGGTTCTTACTTGAACTGAAACAATTGGCTACTCCAGAAGTGATGGCTTTTGGTAAAGAATTTTTAACATCCATTAAAGTTCTAAAACATTGCTAGGGACTAGCAATATCTTAGTGTGGGGGATTGATGAGTGTCTAAATACTCATCATTTTTGTACAATCTAAACTGCAAAATCATCTGAAAACACTCAAAAATGCATCAAAATGATGAAAATATCACAAATCAGTGTTTTATGTGTTTTAAATGCAAAAATATCAAAATCAGATGAAAAATGTATCAAGTTTGCAAAATTGGCAGTTTTAGTCCCCCAAGTTTCAAAAGTTGTCAAAAACAGTCCCTGGTATTTCAAAATCAAGAGTTTTATCATTCAAGGTCCCTGAAATATTCTTAGTTGTTAAAAATGGCCCTTGAATGATTCTTTGGTCAAATGGCAGAAAAGGTCCCTAAACTTTGAAAAATGTCAAATTTAGTCCTTGGATATTTTAAAATGGAAAATGATCAAATTTTATCCTTGTACTATCAAAGTTTGTCAAGTTTGGTCCTTTTGATATCTTTGGAAAAGTGTCAAGTTCAGTCCTCAAAGTTTGGTGAAATTACATTTTTGGTCCTTGTATACTTGCCTAAACCAAACGGACCCCCCTTTGTATTTTGAGCCCAACCAAAACAAATAGAACCCCTGCCAATATCCTTTGATCCCAGTCCAAAACCCAATTGTGAACCCCTCCCAGTATTAATACCCAATGGTCAAATAAGTCAAACCCACGTTTACTGTTCATCCTCCTCACAGAAACGCGCCAAACCAGAAACCAGAGCTGTTTACATGATTTGCTCCATCCCCCCTCCTTACCTTGTCCCCCTCCACCTTCACTAACACCCAAAGATCTTTAATTGATTCAAACCACCCCATTAATATCTCAAACCTGCTAAAAGACTTTTGGCGCAAAAACTACACTTGTATGGTTCTGATGATTTTAGCCAATCCAATGGCTCAGATGAGGTGGGATACATTCAGAGGTCATCAAGGAGTCCAAAAAGTCTATAAAAGAAGGAAGAGAAGCATTGTATTAATCTATCTAGTGTAATTTTTATTTTTCTTAGTCGTTTGTATCATTTTAAGCTTTCTAGTGTAAAAATTAGCTTTCAAGTACTTTTTTAATCATTCTCAGTGTACCTTAAACCCTTTTCAATAATAAATTTCAGTATTGAAGTATCAATTTCAGTTTATGCAATTTCATGTTCAAAAATCTCATATGATTCAAATGTTGTTGTTAGGTGTTATTATGGACTGATATAGCACATGTAAGCTCCTATAAAGCTTATTCAAGCTTTTAGAAACATTAAAATCCAGTTTAGAAGCAAAAAGAGAAAATCACCAAAAATACCAAATAATTAGTTGAAAAATAAAAAATCCCATGGAAATGGTGTTCACAGCTGGAGCAGGGTAAATTTTGGATGGCCTTGGGTTAGTGGCTTAGTGGTAAGCCTATAGGAGTGGTCTTGTGATCCTTGTTCTTAGTTTTTAGCCAAATCCATCTTGTAAGCCTTTTTTATCATTTTAGCATTTAACTGTTTAAGGTAATTAGTAGCTTGCATTTCTGTTTCTTTATGTTCATTAGTTATAGTTAAGTGTATTTAAGCATTAAAATCAGTTGGTTGTTCTTTTAAATTTGTAGTTTATAAAAATCTCATTTGGACAGTCAAATTAGTATAATCATCATTCTTGTGTTTCATGTTGTTAATGCTGTTGGTTCATGTTTATTTAGTCTTATTTAATGATATTATAAGGTCTGTAATTAGTCTCATGGTTTTAAATTGTGTTTAGCTTTGAAAATCATCAAAACAGTTTTAGAAAAGGTTGTTTGGTTTCACTGTGCAATCTATGTTAGAAGGTATTCTAGCATTTGCTTTTACTTGTTTCATGTCTCATTAGTGTCTAATAACTCAAGCAAGTCAAGAAAACCAGTCCTTGTTTCATCCAAAGTCAAAATAATCTTAGATCAAATCTTGTGTGTTCACTGTTGGATTTTAATGATTCATGGTCATGATTTTGTGTTTATAAGTTGATAAGATTGCTCAAATCAGACTTAACATACCTTAATACAATTTATTCAGTCCATAGGATCAAATCAAAGTTCACTTAAGTCAAACTTAGTGAGTTTTTATAAAAGTCAAAATCTTCATTTGGTCGTTTTTGAATTAAAAAGCTAATTTTACTGTGTGTTTAATATTGAGATTTAGGATATAAGCTCTTGGAATATCAAAGTTTAGTTGCTAAACTTAATTAGAAAAATATTAGTTCACTTATGTCTAGCTTATTTAGTGCTTATTTTCTATTTCTTTTGAGTACCTGTTCTGAAAAAGTACCCTGTGCACCAGTTTTATAAGCTCAATCATAAGCTCACACAGAGCTTATTTGTTGGTCAAATCCTGTGATTCTTGGTTCTTTGAGTAGACAACCAAGCCATCTTGAAGTTCCAAGCTTAAGTTTTCATTTTGAAGCTTGTTTGCTAGGGCTGCAAGTGGCCTTTTGTTCTGTCCATTTTTCAGTTTAGCATAAGTGCTTATTGCTTATTTCTAGCTTATTAGTGTGCTTATCTGTGTAATTTAGCTTTATATAAGTAGCATTAGCCTATTTGTAGCTTATTTAACTTTTGTTTTCAGTTTACAAGCTTGTTTGAGCTTATTTCACCAAAATAAGCTCATAAGCATATCTGTTAAGCTCATAAGCTTGTCAAATAACTTATTTTTTGATTTGTAAAATTTTTGTGTTTATTAAAGTTTCATATTTTAAGTAGTTAAGTAGTTTTCAAAAAGAAAAACCAGAAAAACATCAATTTAAAAATAGTGATAGCGTTTATTTAATAGTTTTTAGCTTTTTGATTTTTCTTTTCATCTTATTAATAAGCAAATCTAGTTTTTATATTTTTCTTAGTTTTCTGTCACCTTAAGTTATTTTTAGAAAAAGTTTTATAATTTTCCTAATCTGTTTAGTATTTATTATAATTTTAAATAGTTAAAAGTATTAAATAATTAGTAATAAATAATTAAAAAGCATAAAAAATATCTTTTCAGTTTTAAAATTAGTTTTATCATATTTTAGATTTTTCTAAGTTAAAATTTTATTTTTCCAGGTTAATTTTATATTTTTTAGTATTTAAGTGTGTTTTAAATAGTAATTAATTAGTAATAAATAGATAAAAAGTGTAAAAAATATATTTTTAATTTTAAAATAAGTTTTATAATATTTTAGATTTTTCTGAATCATAATTTCATTTTTCTAACTTTATTTCATATTTTCTTTCATTTTAGATTATTATTAAATAGTTTAAAATAGTTTTTAATTAATAATAATTAAATAAATAGTTGTAAAAATAATTTTCTTTTTCTAATAATTTTCTTTTATTTTTAGGATTCCAAAATGTCATTTTCATATTTTTAGGTCTTTTATTTCTTAGATCTCACTTTTTATTTTGTACGTTTACGTAATTTTTTAACGTAAGTTCTACGTTTGTTGTATCTGATTGTTGTGTTTTCTAATTCTGTATCCAATATCATTCCAATCAATCAGTAGAGTAATCATTCATCAAAATCCTTACTGATCACTATCCTTAGTGATCATTCTATCATCTGAATAAATTTTGATACACCATTGAGTCTCCGTGGGATTTAACGACCCGGGAATTCATTATATTCTCCTGATCTTCATTGCATTTGGTTCCAGACTGTTTTAAGTTTGTTACGGTTGGCCATTCACAAGTGGTCAGCTTGTGTGATATAGCTTGACTGTCTGGGATCCGATCACTGATCAAAGTAATTCATGTGTTAATGTACCTGATCTACTTGATCCTAACTTTGAACGTAATACTGTGAAATCGGTCTTGGTTGAGCCTGAATCTAAAACTTTTAAAGCTAATGACATGATTGAAAAAAGGGTTTATGATGAACTTTCAAACAAATACTCAATTCTTGAAAAACATTGTATTTTCTTGGAAATTGCAATACAACAAAAGGAAGAAAGCTTTTATGCTGAAAAATCTTGCATTAATCAGGAATTTCCATAATTTCGAGAATTTTTTGAAATTAACCACTTAAAAACCCAGATTCAGGACAAAGACTCAACCATATGCAATCTGAAGTTACAACTCTCAGATGTGCATAAGTGTGATTGTCATGAGATGAGTGATACCCTTAAATCTAGGAATGCTGAACTGGCTCTATGTGTGTCCAACTTATTAAGGGAAAATGAGTCCTTAAGAAAGAACTTAGAGGAGACCAATTCCAAGTTGATTAATCAAACTAACGCCTTGTTGACAGACATTGATGCCTACAAATCCCAAATTCTGGATAAGAGCTTCACTATTGTTGCACTAAAAAATGAACTTAGGAAATCTATTGGTAATAGGGTGAACACTAAGTTTGAAAAACCATCAACCTTGGGAATGCCAATTGTTCAAAACAAATCTAAACATAATGTAGTTAGGCAGCCAAATGCTTTTAGAACTGAAAGAGTTAAATCTTCGAAATCTAAGCTTGCCTCCCAAGTTGATGCGAATACTGTTTTGTCAAAACCAGTCACTTCACTATTTCATTCCGATAAGATGAATAACAAACACAAGTTTAATGTTCAATGTCCTAAGATCATGAATTCTAGGAGGCCATCCAGTTCTCTTAAGAAGCATCAAATGGCTGATCAATCCCCTAAGAATCAAACTAATTACAGATGGAAATAGTCATAACAAGGAAGTGTTCACATCCAAAACTACTAGCAGTTGTTTCAAATGGATTCCCACTGGTAGATTATTTAAGTTTTCAGGATCCAAATGGACATATATCCCTAGATCTTACCTTAAGTGGATCCCCACAGGAAAACTCTTCAAAAATATTGAACCTAAAGGGATGCCTAGTAATGACACTCCGAGATCACACCTTGCAACATCCAACTGTGAGGTCTCTCAGGTCACTAACTCATCTATTTGCAATACTACATGTGCCTCTAGTGCAAAGTGCTCTCAGTCTTTTTCAGGTACAATGCTCAATTCAATCAGGAACATCATGACTTGGTTTCCATCAGAAATGAATATTGCTCACTCTGGAATTGTTGCCTGCTAGAATTGATGTACCTCATGTTTTGACTCCTATTCGACTTGAATCAGGACTCGCTCTTATAAATCTGTGTACAAATCTCTTTTAAAAAAAAATTAAATCATTCTTTAAATCTTAATTTAATTCGTTTAACACAAACTGATAAAAGATATATCCCTTGTTATCGATAACATCTACGGTCATAGAAATGTCATTCAATAATGACACGGGATCATAGATGAAGTTCGAACAAATGATATATTATTGTTTTATAACGGGTGGGTTAAATTCAATCAATGTTCATTGGTGACATTGATTGAGGGGGAGAATTTTAAAAATTATCTCGTTTATATCTGCACCAGTGTTGGTTATGTTTTGTGCTCAGATGCATTTCTTTGTCTTGTCTTGCCTTCGTGGTGACCTCTGTGTTGATTGCTTATTTGTTTCATGGTGTCCTGATAAGGTTTTAAAATGTACCTTTTAGAGGGGTTGTTTAAGCCCTTATTTGATCACTTTTGTATCCGTTATTACTTAATATCGTTCCTTTTCACTTTTTAGGTCTCTTGAAGGCAAATTGCTGGAATGGCACTCATTTGGACGAAAAGGCGCGAATATACGAAGAAAATGGCCAAAGTCAAGAATCAAGACACTCAAGCTGCTGGAGCTGAAAGGGACGGCGTCAGGCACAAAATAGTGACGCCGTCGAAGCACTTTGTGACGGCTCAGAAGTGAAATTGCTTATTAGTAAGTGACGGCGTCAGGCTTTAAAAGAGTAGGTCGTTGCAACTCAGACGGCCTAGATTTGATCCAGACGGCGTCATAAGCTGAACAGGATGGCGTCACAAGCATAAGGTGACGCCGTCGCAAGACTAACGTGGCCAAGACAAAACCCTAATGACGGCGACCTGATGGCGTCACAAATCATAAGGTGACGCCGTCGCAAGTGTAATCTTATATATAGAATCCGAATTTTTTAGTTTTCAGTGTGGAGTCAAGAGTAGTCTTTTGGAGTAAAAACCTAAACCGAACCAAGGCTGTCTTCTATAGTATTTTAGGGTTCTAAACCCTATCTTACACCAAGATAAGTGTTTTACTTCATTAATCTAATTATGTCTTCAGTTATTTGTGTGTATGCTTGCATGTTCTCCATGTCCGGCTAATTTACTTGTGTGTTTGCTTAGGGAATATGAAACTTAATTATTGAATATTGATTGGTTGTCTCTTATCTTAATTGTTAATGATCTAGTAATGCAATAGGTCATTCGTTGTGTAGTTAATGCTTGATTAATCTTTGTGAACCTTAGACTATAACACCTAGAGTAGTTGTAGGCTAAACCATCCAAAGAGTACCTTAGAGTTAGAGTTTATAATTCCTAGAGATTTTGTAGACGAGACCCTTTGGTAGTTTCAAAGAGTTAGGGACAAATGCATACCCTACGACTTTAGACACACAACACAATTAAGAATAAGGACGTGACAATTCAACCATCAATAGGAGATAATTAAGGGGTAATAAAACCTAAGTAAACACATCTTTAAACCATCATACGAGCACACAATAATTAGACATAGACTACCACCACCTTAGTTAATTAGATAATTAGATAGTAGAGTAATCAGTAGAAATACCAACCCCCGAATCCAAACCCCGAGATTCGTACCTTTCCATTTTCTAAAAAAACATAAAAAGATAAAAAAAAAATCTTCCTCAACCCCAACCTTAGCGTAGTAACTTCTCACTAGCATTCCTATTCCCCTAGAGAACGATATCAATTCCTGTGGCTTACCCTAATACTACACTACAACGATTAGGTTCACTGCCTAGGGTGTTGAAAAACTTGCTCAACAAAAAGGAAGTTCCTTTGACCCCGAACGACGCGTGTAGCGTTATCATGTCCATTGTGTTAGTTTGCTTATCTTATTATGTTATCTTATTATGCTATCTGTGTTAGTTTGCAATCTGATAAGTTCATGGACTGAAAGTGTCTATAATACATAATATAGCGACTTGCTTTTATTATAATAGATGGCAACTTACCTTTAACAAATCTAGAAACTTGGCATGTTAAATTTGAGGTTAGCGACTTGCTTTGTAAAGCCTTAGCAACTTGGCTTGTTAAATGTGAGGTTAGAGACTTGCTTTGTAAAGTCTTAGCGACTTGTTAAGACACTTTGCTAGCGAGTTTCTAAACATTCACAAAACTACAGGGACTGAAAGTGACAACTTGGTAATCTTGTTTAAACCCTTCCCTACACCCTAGCGACTTACCGTTTACTCTTCACTATTTAAAAATCAAAAAAAGTTTTTGTGTGTTTTTCTTTCTCTCGTGACGAATCACTCTTTGCAACTTGATTTTGGGTACATGTTTTACCTTTCCCTCTCCATTAATTCATATGATATACATGCAGTTTCTAACTTCATTCCTTTTAACAGATTTTACTTGAGCGGTTTGATCTTCAAAATCTTATCCCACTCACTTAGGTGTGTTAAAGGACTTAAATACCCAAACAAGTGTTACATATGTCAATGGGTTTTGTGCAAAATAGGAGCCTCTTGAATTATGGTTGTTTATGTCATTATGAGATGTAAAGTGTGTTTAAGAATTTCGTTGATATGGTTGTATGTGGGTTGTGTTGCTCGTGCTTCTGATTTCATTTGTTATTATGTGTTGCATCGTTGTGAGTTTGCAGGATTTAAATAGTTGAAATTGATCAATTGAGTGTGGTGTTAGTCGTTTGTTTTAAGACATTCTTGGTAGCGACTTAACAATGTTCTTGGTAGCAACTTACAGTGTTCCTCATAGCGAGTTGGTTTAGATGTTATAACTTGTTCTTGATATCGACTTACATGTGTTCTTCATAGCGAGTTGGTATGAGTGTTCTTGGTAGCGACTTACCTCATTAATTCGTAGCGACTTATCATTATCACTGTTGGTAGCGACTTGTATTTACAAGTTTGCAACTTAGTTACTCTTGTAGCGACTTGGTCTTATCATTTTTGATAGCGACTTATCTTTACAAGTTTAGCGACTTGCTGGTTCAATTTTCAAGTGGCGACTTGGTTTATTAAATTATTTTAAGGCGACTTGATATTATAATTTCATGTTAGCGACTTGATTCAGGATTTCCTGTAGCGACTTGTATTGACAACATACTCTTAGCGACTTGCTATAACATCTTTTGTTTGAGCAATTTGTACTTGGTTTCTCTTGTAGCAACTTGGTATCACAACTTGTTTCAAACAACCTGTTATAACATCTCCATAATAGTATCTTGTCTCATGATATTATTTCATAGTAACTATGCTTTTAAATAATTTGATTCAAAAACAACTTGTCTCTCGAAAACTGTGTCAAATGGAGCCGTTACCTTGAAAACTCTCTAATGCCACTCAATCTATTTCAATCTGCTTATGGGAACTCTGTCTAAGTTACTAATTTATTGTGTTTATGTCATGAGGTTGTATTCAATGTTGCTTAACTAACCATATCTAATCTAACATGCTCTCAATCATTGTTGTTGTATGTGTGTATCTTTAGATCTTCAATGGCAAACACAATTGTGAAGATCGTTGTAAGCTCTTAGACTACGTCTAATATTATATCTAGGAACACATAATAATAAAGGCGGAATATTCAAACATAGAATCAATATTATTATGAACAAGGTTTTTCATTCATAAACTAACTAAACAATAATAAAGATCAAAGACTTGATCTTTAACACTAACTAACTAAATCACTAAACCCTAGGCGTTTTCCCAATCCCTACGCCTAGGTTCTCACACACACACACCTTTAGACGTCTACATCTTGTACATACGTGCTAAAACTAATGACCCTATGTCTCTTTATATACTAGAGACATCTAGGGTTTACAAGAGGAATCATAATATAATTAGGAAACAATACAATTAGAAAACTAAATATTCTTTTAAGCATATCTTCTAGAATCTTCCAAATCCTCCATCTTTTTGTAGTTTCCTTCTTGTCACTTTAAGTCCTTCATGTTTCATTCTTCTTATTTTGTATCATCAAATCTATAATAGACCCAACAATCTTCCCCTATTTGATGATGACAAAACAAACACGATTCTTGTACGAACTTCCCTAGACGAAGTAGCAGAAGTTGAGATAATTAAATCTCACCATGAATGAAACAATCTTCCCCTTGACTTAAACATGTCACTCAAACATCTCTTCCCCTTTTTGTTATTATCCAAATAGGGAACGTATGCAAATAATGATCTTGACCACCACGAACCAATATCACACTTCCAATCTAAGACTTCCAATGCTTCAAATCACCCACCATTACGCATCATAAGAAAAATGGATCCAAAATAGTAGAAAACTTCAACTAGCAGTAGTAATAATGATCAACAATAGTAAAAATCAAACACTTCCCCTTGAGTGATGCATGTAGATGGTTAAACTTTTAACAATAAGCTTCCCCTAAAAACCATATGGTAACCATCTTCTTAATTCTTCAAAATCTGTAAGCTCCTTGTAATGATCACTTTGTGAAGAAAACCAAATATAACGAACTTGATGAAGAAGTAGAATTTCCCAACCTTGTGTCTTAAATCTGTACTATCCACGGAACTCCATACTTATACCTACCAAATATAAGTAGACCGCAATCCCTTGACAAGAATCCTCAACTAGTATGAGACACTGAGCACTACAATGTAACTCCTTCAAGTGATAGACAATGTGTGCATAGAGCATCATAAGAAAAATCACACATTGCTAGATTCATCAAGCTAGATGATAAGAACACAAACCAAGTAATTCCACTTCACCTTCAAATAAGTGATAAATAATCCTCTTCGTAATCAATTAATAAATCTCCAAAACGAGCCTTTTTTAAATCCTTTTAAGAACATAAACTTCATCCTGTGTGTGTGAACCAAATAACCATTCTCTGTGTGTGTCATCCAAAAATCATGCTCGACTTCCCCTTAAATCAAAATCCATATAAAAAGCAGTACTTTCGATTTAACAGTACTTTGAGAAGGAGCAGTACTTTCATCCAATCAGCAGTACTTTCAAACATAGACAAACAGTACTTTAAAAAATCATAAGCAGTACTTTCAATAAAATCTGCAGTACCTTGAAGCAGTACTTTGCAACGGTACTTTCATCTAAACGGGCAGCACTTTCATAAGGAGACCAGCAGTACTTTGAAGCATAAGCAGTATGATGAGTGTGTAAATACTCATCATTTTTGTACAATATAAACTGCAAAATCATCTGAAAACGCTCAGAAACACATCAAAATGATCAAAATATCACAAATCAGTGTTTTATGTGTTTTAAATGCAAAAATATCAAAATCAGATGAAAAACATATCAAATTTGCAAAAATTGCAGTTTTAGTCCCCCAAGTTTCAAAAGTTGTCAAAAATAGTCCCTGAGTCAAAATTTCAAAAGAAAAATCATCAAAGGTCCTTTTTAAATCATAACTTGTCAAATTTGGTCCTTTGGTGAAAAATGTAAAAAGTTTTGAGAAAATTGCAATTTGGTCCTTCAAGTTTGCAAATTGGCATAAATGGCCCCTGGTAAAATTGAAAAAGGCAATTTTGGTCCTTGGAATATCACTACTTGTCAATTTCAGTCCATAAAACATCTTTGCAAAATTACAGGTTTGGCCCTTTGGTTTTGTTGGAATTACATAATGGGTCCTTGTGTTTTAAGCCTAGCCAATTGGACCCTTTTATCAACCTTGGCCCAACTGTTGGCCCAACCCAAACCTTTACCCGCTGTTTAACCCGAATCCAACCCACTCCCTTTGATATTAGAACCCGGTCAAACACTTTGACCCAACCAGTTTCCCTCTCTCATTCACGGATACACCTTCTTCATCATCACCACCCCCTGCAATCTTCTGATCACACTCAACCTCCACCATTATCATCCCTATTCCCCCCCCTCCAAACACAAAGTGCCAAGGTACATTAAATGCAACCCATACCTAACACTCCACCTCACAAACTGTTAAAACTGGTTTTGGCGCCAAAAACCTTTAAATGGCTAGGATCAATTGTAGTGATCCAAGGGTCAGTTTCTGTGCTGGGATTTACTCATAAGGAGGAGAGAGAAGCTTGGGATGCATATAAAAGACCAAGGGATGCATGAAGAAGAGACTTAGTTTTATTTTTCTTAAAATATATGTCGTTCTTAGCTTAGTATGTTTTAAAATAACTTTCAGTTGTAATTTTTCAAGTCTTTTGTATCAAAGTAACTTGTGTAAGCTTATTGCAACTCTGTTCAATCAATAATTCCAAGTTTAGTTCAATTTCCATTTTATGTGTCAACTGTTGAAATTTTAATTTGCAAACTCATTTGTCAAAGCTTTAAGAAGTTCAATCTCAGTCTCATATAAGCTTATATAAGCTTTAAATAGCTTTTTGTAAGCATAGAATTGAGTTTCAAGCACTTTGGCACCTTGGTCAACAAAAAGTCAACATGGGTGAAAATGGTGCAGAAATGGATTTGGGTTGACTCAGACAATGGAATGGGTTGATGTGGAAGCTATGGGTTGGAATATATAGGTTAGAAGTCCTTGGTTCACATTTAGCAAGCCACTGTGGCTTTGGACTCTTGTAAGTAGTTTTTACAAGTTTTTGCTATTCATGTAATTGTAGTTTAAGTTTGTTAAAATCTGTGGTAATAATAGTATCTAGGTTGTTTTAAGTCAGTTTGATCATATTGTCAAGTTGTTTCACTGTTAAAATCTGTTTTGATCTCTTATCAGTAACTTAAGGGAGTGTTTGGTTTATAACCTAAAGACTGCCCTATAGGTTTATGCAGCAGTTCATGTTTGTTGTTTCATGATTGTTTGGTCTTAATATGTTCATTTGAATCATCACTTTGTGCCTGCTAGTCTTCAAAAGTCAAACTTGCACCTTTTGCCATCTTACTGTCCACTGTTGTGGAATTAGGACTGCAAATCCATTATTTTGTGTTAAGAAGTCATCAACATTGCTTGCTTTACACTTGTCTTATCATATAACACCAGTATCAAATCAAAAATTGGTTCCAAAGTTCAGTTTAGTCAAAGTTCATTACATCTCCAAAAGTCAAAAAGTGTGAAAATCTGTTTTAGGCTCAGTTACAAGGAATTTTCTTGAGTTCATGTTTGGGTCTTATCAAATGAATCTTGGTGTTTCAAACAGCTCAGCTGGTCATCTTTCTTATAAGCATTTTACTAGAATTTTGTGATTTATTTAGAAGCCCCAAACAGTCCTCTCTTTCTGGCCAAAAGTGCCCTGCTCCTGAGTCAGTGAACACTGATTTTTCCACAGAAAGTGTAGCTTGTGTACAGAGCTTATAAGAGCTCACCATGGTCTAATTTTTGGTTTGAGTACTCTCACCCAGGTCCTTTACAAGTCCCAATTAGTACTTTTCATTTTGAGCTTAATATGAAGCTTGTGCTTGTATCAAAAGAGGACACCTAAATCTGTCATTAGCTTATTAGTTCATCTCATCAAAACTGTTGTATCCTGTGAATCAGTGGTTATCACTTGTTGTTTTTAGTTGAATTAGGGTACATTTTGCATATTTGAGCTTCTGTAATAGATTGGTGCTTGTTGTGTCACTGTTGGCTTATTTTAGTGCTTATTAATAAGCACTTGATTAAGCAGCTTCATATTTCTCCAAACAAGTGCCTGTTTTTATAATTTTCTCATATTCCTAGCATCATTTTAGACTTTTCCTGAAATTTTCAGATTTTTCCAAGTAGTTTTGCTATTTTTCTCAATTTAAATTAATTTTTAATCATTTTTAAATAGCTTTTAATATAAAAAATTAGAAAAAGGTTCAAAAAAATAACTTTTCAATTTTCTTAGGTTTAGATAAATATAAGAAGTAGAAAAAGTAATTTTCCAGATTTTTCTTAGTTTATTTGGTAATTTCTAATAATTTAATTAGTTTTTAATAGTTTAAAATTCATAAAAAATAGAAAAATAACCAGAAAAATACAAAAATAGTTTTGAAAATTCTAATTTGATATTTTAGACTTTTTCATTTCATAATTTTATTTTTCTAGCTTTGTTTCCTCATTTCTTGTATTTTAGTTAATTATTAAATAGTTAAAAATAGTTTTTAATTAATAATAATTAGATAATTAGTGATAAAAATAGTTTTCTTTTTCTAAAAAGTTTCTTTTATCATTAGGATTGTAAAAATATAATTTTCATATTTTTAGGGTCAATATTGTAGAAGTTTCACGTTTTTATGTTATACGTCGCGTAGATTTTAATTTCAGTTTCGTAAAAACATAAAAACAAAAACATCATTGTAAAAATAGTGATAGCGTTTATTTAATAGATTTTATCTTTTTAACTTTCTTTAATTTGCATTTAAGCCGTTTTCATTTGTTGGCTTATTCCGTAGTTATAATCATAATCAATATCCTTTTTCCGTTCAAACTCCTCGATCACTGTACGTTTGATAAATCATTGCATAGCTCGCTGGGACATAACGACCCGGGGAGACACTGTACTCCTCAGATCTTCATTGATTTCGTGCTTAAGCAGTTTTAAGCGGGTTACGGTCCGTCATTCACAAGTGGCGGGTTTGTGTGATTTAGCTTGACTGTTTTGGCACGCATCACAGTACTTTAAAAAATCAACAGTACTTTCGTCAATAATCAGCAGTACTTTGAATTCCAAGCAGTACTTTCATATACTGAACAACAGTACTTTAAAAATCAAGCAGTACTTTTGACATAACAGCAGTACTTTAAGCAGTACTTTCACATAATAGCTCAGATCGAAAATCCCTTTGGTGGAAAGTTAGATTGATATATAGAGAACGTCCACCTAAAATTTCGTCCCGATCCAACGGTTAACGAAAAAGTTATCGCCGTTTCAAAACAGTGCTGTATAAAAATACGAAAATTTGAGCTCCGAATTTTTCGTCTTTTTCATCATTCTTCGACACATAAAACCTTGTAGATCCTAGATATCACGAGCCCCAGGCTCTGATACCACATGTGAAGATCGTTGTAAGCTCTTAGACTACGTCTAATATTATATCTAGGAACACATTATAATAAAGGCGGAATATTCAAACATAGAATCAATATTATTATGAACAAGGTTTTTCATTCATAAACTAACTAAACAATAATAAAGATCAAAGACTTGATCTTTAACACTAACTAACTAAATCACTAAACCCTAGGTGTTTTCCCAATCCCTACGCCTAGGTTCTCACACACACACACCTTTAGACGTCTACATCTTGTACATACGTGCTAAAACTAATGACCCTATGTCTCTTTATATACTAGAGACATCTAGGGTTTACAAGAGGAATCATAATATAATTAGGAAACAATACAATTAGGAAACTAAATATTCTTTTAAGCATATCTTCTAGAATCTTCCAAGGGTAAAAGCCATAAAATAACAACGTACTTTCTCAAATTTACCGAGTTGAAACACATACTTTTTTATCAACATATACACCCATGTACTTTCAAATGTTGTTCCGACTTTACCCATATTGTAATAAAATAATATTATTTAATATAATATTATATTAATATAAATCGGTCATATGGGTGAAGTCGGAACAAAATTCGAAAGTACGTGGGCATATATGTTGATAAAAAAGTATGTGTTTCAACTCGGTAAATTTGAGAAAGTACGTTGTTATTTTATGGCTTTTACCCATCTTCCAAATCCTCCATCTTTTTGTAGTTTCCTTCTTGTCACTTTAAGTCCTTCATGTTTCATTCTTCTTATTTTGTATCATCAAATCTATAATAGATCCAACAACAATCTCAGCTGAGAACATTAGATCTTCTGCTCCACCCAATGTCCTTTCAGACAACGAAATCTTTCCTGAAAATCAATGGGTAGAGATTGGGAAAAGTAACTGTTATGTGGACATGCAAAAGTTGCAACAAAATCCAATCCTCAAAGTGTCTATTGATATCCTCAAAAACACAAATTTCTTCAGTGCCCTAACCAAGCAATGCACAATTCCCACCATTTACATACAACAATTTTGGAACACCATTGAATGGGACAAAATCACGACTCATTATACCTGCAAGCTGGATGATAAGGAATTTGTGATCATTTCGGACATTCTCAGCAAGGCCCTTGGAATCACACCCTGTAACCCCACCATACTATCTGAACCCCCACCTAGTGCGGAAGAGCTAATAGTCTTTCTGATTGGTTTGGGTTATCAAGTTGGCATATCCAGGGCTTCTGACATCATCACCGGACACATGTATCAACCCTTGAGAGCAATGACAACAGTTCTCAAGTTATGCTTATCAGGCAAAACATCAGGGTTTGATAAAGTAAGGATTCCCATCTTGCAAATCCTATGGGGTATCGTCAATGGGGTGAATGTTAATGTATCGGAACGTATCTGGGAAGAATTCTCGTTGTCAATGAACACATTTATCTCCGATAGAACAAACTTTCAGAATAAAGCTCAGGGACGAAAGAAAGTAAACAAACCTGTGATTCCTAGCATCAGATTCTCGAAGCTTGTCATTCAGTACTTGCAACAGACTCATAACTTCAATCCTAGGAGTGAATCAGTCCTTCATAATGCCAAAGAAGAATTTGTTCTGGGTAACCTTAAATATGTTGCTAAAGGTATGGATAAAGAGATCTTTGGATTGCCAATTCCTGATATTCTTCTCACAAACGATATTAAGAAGACGGATCACTTCAAACTGTACAAGAAAAGAGCTTCCAAATCCAGTGCTAATGTTGATATCTCTCCCACTCCACCACAACCCAAAACTGCTAAGTTTACCTCTGGCTCAAAGACTTCAACGACTTCATATGCTGCCCTTCCAAAAAGGAGACGTGAAAGGTCACAACCTACTGACACCACATCCCAGAAGCAGAAAAGAAAGAAGAAGGAAGTGGAAAAGGGAAACGTTGAGGAAACTGAGGTTTCGAGGGGTAATACGAGTTTGATTGATGAAGATGAGGCTGCTCTGCAACTAGGAATCAAGCAAAGCCTAGAAAGTCAGAATGTGAGAGCATCAGTTGGAGGTGTAGTGTTAAGAGAACCTGAAGAAGTGCCTCGCCAAACAACACCAATCACACAAGACAAAGAGAAAGGGATTGTTGCTGTAGAGGCCGAACAAGCTGCTTACATGCTTTTGACCTTCTCCTCTTCACCATCAAGAACTACCACTCAATTTAAGCTGAAGAAAAGAAGTGTTGAATCATCTTCTGCTCAAGAACAATCTGGATTGGAAAAGGCGGTATCTGAAGCACAAGAAGAAACTCCTGCTTCAAGTGATACCCAGACTGATCAAAATGTTGATGAAGAGTTACTACAAGACTCACAGGAGAACCTTGAGTCAAGATCTGATGAGACCAGGCACTTGGAAGAACCAAATCTGTCTACTGATTCTCTACCCTCATTGAAGAATCTAGATACAGATTTCTCCTTCGGTGATCAGTTTATCAATGACAAACCTTCAGACACTGAGACTCTTAAGCAAGGTAATGAGAAAGAGGAAGTAGAATCCATGTTCACCGTATACATACAACAAGACACTTCAACCATCTCGCCTATGTCAGCACCGCCTCATACAACCGTACTTCCACCACCCAAACCCGCTAATGATCCATCAAATGTTGTCACCATCAGTGAAACCATCACTCCTCCTGCTTCACCTCCTCCAGTCAAATCTACTGAACAATTGCTCGAAGATGCTATGACACGTATTGCAACTATTGAGAAGCATTTTCCTATCGCCGTCAATAATCTTGATAACCGTGTCAAAAAGCTAGAGAATCTTAACCTTAATGAGATTGTTACACAGGCTATTGAAGCAGATATTAAAGATGCGGTTGAATGGGCAATGAAGGCTCCATTACTTCAGCGATTCAAATATTTACCTATCTATGACATGAGATCAGCTCTCTCAGAAAGAATGTATGAAGCAAGAGAGCATCTGGACAAAACACATAAGAAATTATACGAAGCACTCGAGGAATCGATGAGACTTGATAATTATCAACAGTTTGTCGAGGATGTACGAGAAAGAGAAGATAAGAAGAAAAGAAAGACTGCTCCGGTGAAATCAACTGATAAGTCTGGACGCCCCATGCCACCACCACCTCCTCCACCTCCAACTGGAGGAGCTGGAACTTCTGGGGCTGGTAGATCTTCTGTCACAAACACGACACCTTCACCAGAACCACCGGCATCTCATCTAAAACTTTCAAATCAATCTAGTCCATTCGGAGATCAGGGAACTCAAATGAAGTCTGAAGCCTGGACCACGGTCGATTCAAGGTTCACACCCACAGTATCCTCTATTCCTGAAGATCAAGTGTTTCATGAAGAGTCGTATGTCATGACAGAGTCAGAATCAGATGACGATGATGCATCCACCAAGTATATCCCCAAGCCGTCTGAAGATGATTGGTTTGATACATACATGACGGGAGAATGCTCTAACCCATCTAGAGTTGCACCTTCAAAAGACACCATTCGAAGTTGGCTCACCGAAGAGAGACCTCATACTTCAGAACCCTCATGGTCCATCCCAGAGACTGACTCGATGATCCCCGACAACTACTGGGCTTCAACAATTTCTACTAACTATGAAACCCCAGATGAAGACTCTCTACTTCATGCCACTGGAGATATGGGCAGCTTCATTAAGTGGTTTTGTGAACAAAAGGGAATCTCGTCCATCACTCCCAAGGACCTTGAAGGACAAGCTTTTGAAATTGTCAAGGTTTTTCACTCAGATGCCAATCAGCTCCAATATCAGATGGAAGAATGCCACAAGATGTTAAGTGATCAAATTAGTGAACAGATTAGTCGTTTCAATGTGAACAAGCCTCTTCCTCTCAGTGGTGAACTGGACAAATGACCATTCAGTCTGAATTCTTCTTCAATCGTGACCTGGACTATCTATGTGCTTGCTCTACTGAAAGAAGACCAGCTTTATCGATTTCGAAGATGAAAGCTGCTGCGTACACTGATCAGGGTTTTGAACAGATGGTTCCTGATCAATTCTGGGCTGACAAAGAACAAAAGTATGACATTGCCGCTTCATATGGTATATCTCATTGGTGGTACAAAAAGAAGAAATTCTACATTGAGAGACATGGAGCTGATAAAAGACGCAAAGCTGTTAGATCCAAGCTTCGCATTCTAAGTGTCATCAGCATAGAGATCTTCTCAATCTATGGGTATGATTACTTGAAGAAGATTGTTCTACGAAGAGCAGACTTGAAATAGCATGTTATTGAAGAGAACGACTTCAAATACTTGATGCCAAATGACTTTGAAGATCTCTACCTTCTGAACCTACAAGGACACCTTAACCATCTTCCGGTTCGTGAGAAGAAAGCTCTCTCGGCTGCTGTCAACCTTTGGATCAGGGGCTTAGTTATTCGTAAAAGGGTTGAGGATTTTCAGCTAGGAATGGAAAGCTATCAGACTAGGGTCAACCTTACAAGGCCGCAATGGGATGCCTCAGGACATGAATTCCGTCACGAATATAGAGTTCTGGAAACCCCTAGAGCAGTCCTCTTCACCGACATATACGGGAAACACATGCTAATGAGACTGTGCGAGCTCTACAAATTCAGTGATGGCACTCTCAAGATGGTCGAAGAAGAATTGAACTCTAGAGTGAATGAAATCAAAGTTGATCTGAAGCCGTGGAACAAAACAAAATTCTGGTCTGATGAGGATTTGAAGAGGTGTGAAGATTTCATTGCTGCGATCAGGCGAAGACTTAAGACTCGAATGATCTTCCGCAACCTTGAAAGCTTTGTGGGTGGTAGACTTCGTGAAGGTCACTACATGCTGCTTCAAAGAACTGAATAAAGACATCTTCCGGAAGTAGTTTATGTTTTGTATTTTGATGTGTAAAAAGTGGTGTAAGTACTATAAACAACTATAATGAATGTAATAGTGGTAGGATATGTAATGTGGCTTCCTTTTTATACAAAAAGGGAACTTCAGTGTTGTCCATTTCAGATCTTATAAAACCAGACACATTTTTCTCCAACAAATGTTTTGTTTCATACATATTTAAATCACTTGAGATCTAAAATCTCAAAGGATTTGAAATTTTTGATCGGGGGAGAAAATGTGATATAAATATGAAAGATGATAAAAGATGACCATTTCAAAGTGCATACTGCTCTCTAATATGTGCTAAAAAAAATTTTTGAATCTCAAAGCATATATAAAGGGGGAGCATTTCAAAATGAAAATAAACTTTCAAGGTACAAAGATTTATATGTTTCATCATAAAGTACCTTGATTGATTTTCAATCGGTTTTAGTATGGCGGTATGATTGTTAATGGGCTTCTAAGAACTTTTTCCTCCTCGTGCAAAATAATTTCAAATCTCTAGGCACATATTGAGGGGGAGAAACTTTTGAAAACCACATCCTTTCCCATAAAAATATCTTTATCAAAGTACGAAAAATGCTAATTTTGATCGGGAAAGTGATGTAGATAACTTTTAGAAATGATTGATCAATGAAACGAAGCTTTCACTCTTAAATTTGAGATTTTCAAGCCCTCTTGCCTCCATGTGATAAAACCATTTCAAAATATATGATGCACATGTTGAGGGGGAGCTATTTCAAAAAATTATCAAAAACAATTCAGGTACAAAATGTTTTGATAATATATCAGAAGTATCTGGATTGATTTTCAAATGGTTTTCAATTGGCTCCAATGGCAGATGAACAATACCAAATAGACCGACCAAATTTACTTTATGTATGGTGATATAAGGAAGATAAGGTTAGGTATTAGTTCCCATGATCCGCCAGAACCGGAGGGATCTACCCAGGGACAATCCACTAGATAGTGTAGAGTCCTTAGGTATGATGAAAAAAAGGAGAAATGTGAGATATGGGAAGAGTGCCGACTGAGACAGAGCTAGTACTGGAATAAACCCAACAAGGTTCTAGTTATGAAGTCTCGATAAGCACTGAAGGGGTTGAAGAATGAAAAAGAAATGAAATGAGAAAAGGGTGAAAAGAAATAGCCCTCCAATAGTTCAACCTTAGGGCAGTAACCGGGTTCAATACATATGCTACTGGTGGTTATTAAGGTAACACTGGTATTGAAGACAAGACGTCATGGACCCAGTGACGCACTGCACTAACTTACAAAGCTACTCAAGTTCCTCTTAAAAGGGCTTGTTTCATTCTCACGGGGAACCGACATAATCTATCGACTTTCTCTTAGAGATAGTTGATATTGAAGAAGGAGACCCTCTCCCTAGTCTCCGGCACAGGAACAAAATATGCGCAATTGAGTCTAGAGACACGAGATGATCAACAAATCTCTTTAGGACACAATCAATGAAGACTCTCTGTTTCACACAATGTGGAAAGAGAGATTATATCTTGTGAGTCCTACGCATTATCCTTGTGGTATTGCTAGAACATTCGAGTGATATGGAAACATATTCACAATGAAGATGGATAGCCTTCTGGAGCCAACATTAAACAAGCTCCTGGTGGGTGGCATGTGAGATCTATCCAATAGATCAACCATGTGACAACTGAACATAAACAATGGGGCGATTCAATCTATTAAATCAATCCTGGTTCAGGTTATGGATTGACGGATACCTTTGAAAAACCGGTCGTTGTGCTTAAAAACTCTTTTCTTCAGCACATCGACTGTGTACTAATATTTCAAAATAAAAGGTGTTTATGATTGATAATTGATTTTCTTTAAAACCTTCGTTGTATTGCAAAAGCACTTTATCTCGATCAGTACACGATTTCTTTTCAAATCTCTTTTCATCAATCAGTGAATCTCAATTCGCTGGTTCACTCACTCCGTGTTGTCTACTTTGAGATGTTCCGGTTTGAAAACAGCTAGAGCAGCTGCGAAACCCTGTCAAGGAAATTCTTCGAAATTATACCTGATCACAGGCAGTACTTGTACTGATCAACGTGGAACCGTGGGCCGTGCACCTCAATTCAACGAAAGTGATCAAAGACACTTTCGTGTGTGTTATTTCTAACTGTTTTATGCAGGTACACCCCGACATTTACAGCTGATCAGAATGAAGCAGTCAATCCATAGCCACATGCTCACACTTCACATTCATCTCAAAAGAAATCATGATAAGTGCTTCAACGACTCTGATACTTTCACTCCATGCTTCTGCTATGCTGCTGCAAATATCATGAACCAGTAAGAGCTTCCGCTACTCTGATGAGAATATATCATGACCCAGAATGTGAGCATGTCGGTCCAAAGGTCACAATATCACATAATACCAACACCACAAAGGAAGAGTCAGAGATTTATGTTAGCCGATGATCTCAATGCTGGCTCAAAACTCATCATCAAGTGGATCAGCTTTATAACCTCCACGAAAGATACATTGTAGTTTAACAACAATGAAATCACCACGGAAGCACAATGTTTGATTACTTTGAAGTATTATAGTCTACGAGCTCAAGACTGAAGAAACAATAGACTGCTTGTATGCAAATTGTAATTGATGGGGTGACCTCTCTTAGGGGGAGATTGTTAGGAATTGGAAATTCTATAGTGAAGTATCGGTCACCCCTAAATGTAATCTAGCTTAAGTTAGCTCGTAGACATATCGTTTAGTATGTTATTTGTTAGTCAGTTATTAGCGTAGTTTAGACTAGTGCAACACCGTGGAGGAAGGACGGGTCTTTACCCATTGTATGCCTGATCCACAACCCGAAGGAGGGCGTGGCTCTTTGTATAAATAGCCCTCTCCTCACAAGAGAGAGGGTTGGATGTTCATTTGGAATCTAACCTTCCATGAGTTTCTCTTTCTAGAATATCCCACTTTCTCTCTCTAAACCATCTAAATTATACGCCCCATTTGTGTTTGTTTGTGTGTTTGTGAAATCCAATATGTTACAATTTTTAATTATTGTTTTTCAATTTCTAATATTATGTCTCTCACCATGAATGATTATCTCACCACCTCTAAAGTTAAACAGGGGATCACGATTCCAGCTCTCGAAGAAAATGTTAGATTCGAATTATGGGGACTATGTCTGGAAGATCTAAAGAAATGCAGCTTTTATGGAGACAACGATGAGGAAGCACACGAGCACATCTCTAAAGTATGTGAAATCGCTAACTTGTTCCATGCACTAGGCATCTCTAGAGAAAATATTATGATGAGAGCATTCCCATTCACTCTCAAGGGAAGAGCTAGAGATTGGTTGAAGAAACTACCTTATGGATCTATTACAACATGGAATGCATTCAAGAAAGCCTTTCTTAGAGAATACCGAACTCCTGCAAAGATCCTTCAGCAAGTTGATGAAATTAGAAAATTCTGCCAAACCAATGACGAACCATTATTTACAGTTTGGGAAAGATTCAATAAAGCCATACTAAAATGCCCCGAGCATAAACTCAACAAGCACGAACAACTGAAAATATTCTACAACGGGCTTAATATCAAGACTCGACAAATGTTAGACTCAAAAGAACCTATCCCTTTGATGACTGCTGATAAAGGATGGACTAGAGTTGAAGAAGTTGTTCTTCATTCTTCATCCTGGAATGAAGATTGGAAAGAAAACCCAATAGAACTGCAATCGGTAATTAAGAATTTGGAAGAGTTCGAGTCTGATATGCACTCCCTTTCTAAAGAAGTAAATATGGTTAAACATAAGTTCGATAGACCCGTTGAAGGAATAGTGACGTTACTCGAAAAGGCAATAAAAAACCTTGTGAAAAAATATAGCAGAAAGCAAGAGCAAAGTGAGAAACTGGTATGGAACATCAAGAAAGACTACGACCATGTACTAAGGACTCAAGCAGCTGCTATAAGAAGATTGGAGATTTAGGTCAGAAAGCTCGCAGAATCAGTCAGAATTAGAGACGAGGGGGAACTTCCTAGAGATCTGGCCCATGCTATAACAACCCGAAGTGGATTAAACTATAAAGAACCAGCTTATCCCTAAAACTCAGTTGTTCAAAATGAAGAAATCCCTCAAGACAGCAACAAGTAAACTGAGGCTACTCAACCAACTTTGGAAAAAGTTCGACCCTATGTTCCACCCATACCACTTCCAGGAAGAATTAAAAAGGCGCAAGAACGATTACAATTTCAGAAATTCTGGAGAAATTACAACAGCTCAGCATAAATATTCCTCTCGTAGAAGCACTTGAGCAAATGCCCAAATATGCTAAAATCATGAAGGACCTCCTCACTCATAAAAGACTTTCTGATCAGACACAGGTTACTTTGAATCAAAGTTGTTCTGCTCTTCTTAAAGACATGCCTGTCAAAGAAGAAGATCTTGGGAGTTTTACCTTGCCTTGCACCATCGGAGGATGTTCGAAAAGGCCCTTACCGACTTAGGGGCCAGCATTAGCCTTATGTCATTTTTGCTTTACTCACGACTGGAATCGGGGATCCTGAAACCAACTAGAATGTGCATTGATCTGGCAAATAAAACAACTCAATACCCTAAAGAAATGAGAATGCCTTTGTCAAGATTGATAAATTTGTTTTCTCGGTCAACTTCGTGGTCCTCGAAATGGAAGAACATGATGTCCCCATTTTACTCGGAAGACCCTTTCTTGCCACAGCACACGCCATGATTGATGTTTTTAACAAAAAGATCTCTTTGCAAATTGGAAATGATAAGATTACCTTCGACCTAAAAAAATCAATGAGATACGCTTCTTTCACTGATGACAACCGTGACGACCTCGACATAGTCGAGGTTAATGTTCAAAAACATACTCAAGAATACTTTCAGCTTGACCCCTTGTTATGTTCAAAAATACTGTGGATAGCCAAACGTTATGTTCTGCCACTATGCCAGAAAAAGCAGATAATACTCCCAAGCTCAAAGAACTCGCTTCTCATTTAGAATACGCATTTATTAATGATGATCCTAATTTTCTTGTTGTGATTTCTTCTTGATTATCTGACGAGGAAAAGAAATTGTTATTACAGGTTTTTAGCAAGCACAAAGGAGCTATTGCATGGAAAGTTTTCGACATAAAAGGAATTAACCTTTCCTATTGTTCTCACAAGATACTTATGGAAGATGATTTTAAACTAGTAGTGCAGCCACCAAGGAGATTAAACCCAAAAATTCAAGATGTGGTCAAGGATGAGATCATTAAACTCTTGGATGCAGGTCTAATTTACGCTATTTCCGATATCCCTTGGGTTAGTCCTATTCATGTTGTGCCAAAGAAAGGAGGAATGACCGTGCTGATCCCTACAAGAATGGTTACTGGCTGGAGATTTGCATTTATTACAAAAAATTAAATGACACAATGCGTAAGGATCACTTTCCACTTCCTTTTATTGATCAAATGTTAGAAAGGCTTTCTGGACACGAATATTATTGTTTCCTCGATGGATTTTCAGGGTATTTTCATATTCCAATCGCTCTAGAGGATCAGGAAAAGACTACTTTCACTTGCCCCTACGGAACATTCACTTACCGAAGAATACCTTTTGGGCTATGCAATGCCCCTGTGATAAGGTTTTAAAAGATACCATTTTGAGGGGTCGTTTTAGCCCTTATTTGATCACTTTTGTATCCGTTATTGCTTAATATCGTTCCTTTTCACTTTTTAGGTCTCTTGAAGGCAAAATGCTGGAATGACACTTATTTGGACGAAAAGGCGCGAATATACGAAGAAAATGGCCAAAGTCAGAATCGAGACACTCAAAGCTGCTGAAAACAGAAGGCGACGGCGTCATTGCTTAACTGCGACGCCGTCGGAGTATTTTGCGACGGCTCAGAAGTGAAATTGCATGTTTTCGAGGGACGACGTCAGGTTATGGAAGAGTAGGCCGTCGCAACTCAGACAGCCTAGATGCGACCCAGACGGCGTCAGAAGCTGAAGAGGACGGCGTCACAGGCATAAGGTGACGCCGTCGCAAGGTTAACATGGCCAAGACGAAATCCTAATGACGGCGACACGAAGGCGTCACAAAAAATAAGGTGACGCCGTCGCATATGTAATATTATATATAGAATCCGAATTTTTCAGTTTTAGAGAGTAGTCTTTTGGGGAGTAAAACCTAAAACCGAACCAAGGATGTCTTGTACAGTATTTTAGGGTTCCAAACCCTATCTTACATCAAGATAAGTGTTTAATTCATCAATTCAATTATGTCTTTGATTATTTGTGAGTATGCTTGCATGTTCTCCATGTCCGGCTAATTTACTTGTGTGTTTGCTTAGGGAATATGAAACTTAATTATTGAATATTGATTGGTTGTTTCTTATCTTAGTTGATTAATGATCTAGTAAGGCGATAGGTCATTCGTTGTGTACTTAATGCTTGATTCATCTTTGTGAACCTTAGAATATAATTACCTGAGTAGTTGTTGGCTAAACCATCCAAAGAGTGCCTTAGAGTAAGAGTTTATTATCCCTAGTGGGTTTTGTAGACGAGACCCTTTGGTAAGTTCAAAGAGTTAGGGAGAAACGCATACCCTACAACCTTAGACACACAACGCAACTAAGAATAAGGACGTGACAATTCAACCATTAATAGGAGATAATTAAGGAGTAGTAAAACCTAAGTAAACACATCTTTAAACTATCATACGAGCACAAATTAGACATAGACTACCACCACCTTATTTTAGATAATTAGATAATAGTAGAGTAATCGGTAGAAATACCAACCCCCCCCCCCCAAATTCAAACCCCGAGATTCGTACCTTTCAATTTCCTAAAAACATAAAAAAGATAAAAAATAATCTTCCTCAACCCCAACCTTAGCGTAGTAACTTCTCACTAGCATTCCTATTCCCCTAGAGAACGATATCAATACCCGTGGCTTAACCTAATACTACACTACAACGATTAGGAAGTTCCTTTGACCCCGAACGACTCGTGTAGCGTTATCAAGTTTTTGACGCCGCTGCCGGGGAATAGAATAGCTAGTTAGTAGTCCACCTCGTTTAGGTTTCTTTACTTGATTCCTATCAAGTAAATTTTTTTTTCTCATTTTTAGCTTCCTCATAGTCTATCCCCCTTCTTCGTGACCTTTGTTCGTAACACCTATCAGTTTGCATCATGGAAGGTGATAACCAACGACCAGACAACGCTTCACCACCAAACAAATACCCACTGCTTGACCCAGCCTCTGCTAACCAACTTCGAGCCCATATCATGAGTGAAATTGGAGAGCTTAGGAGATTAAATATGATAATTGATAATACACTCGAAGAAGCCCTTAAGGAATCTGATCACCCTTTAGATAGTGATTCGGCCACAAGTGATTCGGATGATGATCTAGAAGAAGGAGATTATAAGTTGTTAGAAATTATGGAGGGTAGTAAGGAGGAGGAAGAACTTAGGGAGTACTTTGATTCATACCCTAAAGGGAAAGAAACCACTTATCACCATAACGTGGTTAATTTTCCAAGACCACCTTTCGAGCCTCGCATAAGGAGGGGAAACCCTAAAAACATCAAAATACCGTGTATGATTGGATACTTATATAGGGATCACACCTACATTGACTATAAGGCACCCATGAATATAATGTCTAGGCTCTATTACAATTGGATCATGAACAAAAAGCTAGAGCCTGTGAGGGACCCATTTCGCCCTAGGAAAGCAAGTAACTATGTGGGGAGGGTTAAGGGATTGTATGTGTTCATAGGTAACTTCACATATAGATGTGATTTCATGATTTTGGAAAATGTTAAGGGAATCATTGATAGGTTTTTAGGAGACGTGATACTTGGGAAATCATTTATAGAAGAGTCTAAGATGGTTCATGATAAAGAGAAAGGGATAATCGAGTTCTCAAATGAAGCCGAGAGTGTTAAATATATAATGCCCTACAAAAATAAGAATTTTGAGGGCATGGATAATTTAGATATAGATAACATTCTGGCATTCGAAGTAGACTGGAAGAACAAAGTTTACTACACTGCTTGTCTTGAACTAGGGCCTGAATATATTCGTGATGAGAGAAGAGTTAAGGAGATCGAATGGGCCTCTAAGATTAGGGCAACGTAGGGGCACGACTACGAGTCTAGCTACAAGATTCTTAAATAAAGAAAAGCGCTTCGTGGGAGGCAACCCATGCTTAATTGTTTGCTTGTTAGTGTCATATATCTTTTATTGATTGTTTATCCTCATGTTTAAATTTGTAAAAATGCTTTATCTTGTTTTTAACCTCGTCTTAATTGCATATAAAGGTATTTTACATAAGGGATAAGTGTAGGGAGGATTACACATGTTTTCAAAAGAAACGTAAACATGAGAATAACAATTAACTAAAAGATATATATGTTTGTTTGTTCAAGTCAAATGCTTGTATCGAGTCATAATGGATGTTTTTGCAGAAATTTTTCCAGATTCTAAAGATGTAAATTTTCCAGAATTTTTTCCAGAAAATCGCAGACCAGTTTTTGTCAGGATAACCTGACGGCGTCAGGATTGCAACCTGACGGCGTCAGGAAGGAGTAAAAACATCAGATCACTTTTTCTCATTTTCTGAGCTACTTATAAATTTTTGGAATTTTCCAGGTCTTAATTTTCTTAGAAATTCTGTAAACATCCATTCCACAAGCATTATATATATTATTACCGCCAATTTTACGTGAAGGTTTCGTTTGTTTTCTTTAAGTGTGCAGGTTTAGTTTGTCAAGAAGAAGTTACACACGATTGGAAGGAGCTTTTCACGCAATAATTCTTCTTGGAAAGGATTTAACCACCACTTTACACGGATCCTACCCAGCTAATCAGGGGAGTATTAGTTTCTTTCGTTTTTAATTACCTTCCATTATCATAACTTTGATACTTTCGGGGAACATTGGGGACAATGTTCAGTTTAAGTGTAGGGAGGGAAAATAAAATGGGAACTTTGAAACTATGCTTATCCTTGATTATTTGCTTTGTCCAATTTTATTTGTG
Organism: Chrysanthemum seticuspe; assembly: GCA_019973895.1. NCBI lineage: Eukaryota > Viridiplantae > Streptophyta > Magnoliopsida > Asterales > Asteraceae > Chrysanthemum > Chrysanthemum seticuspe. The sequence goes on from BPTQ01000006.1 coordinate 346,663,249, forward strand.
TAATAAACCATGAGAAAATGTCGGTTAGGGTAATTTTGGCACCAAATTTAAAATTTTTCATGACATATAGGAGTGGGCCATTAGTTTTAACAAAAGCGTCTCACGGATAGGAAGTTGCATGACTAGCACACAAACCCTTTACCACCTAAATTCCACACAAAATGTGAGGATCGCCCTTAGATTAGTAGGAATTTAAAGCATTCATCTTCAATACTTAGAGTGTGAACCGGTAGTATATTAGATTCTAGAACTTGTTTTGTGATGCATTCCGAGATCGCTAGTGAGACTACACTTGTGTAGTTAGGAATAACTAAATGATAAGAGGCATTATGATAACCCTTGTTTGATACCCGTAATATAATTACTTCTTCCACATCGGTTGAGTAATTCCCCCACACCCTTTGCGTTGTACTCATCTTTAGTACACGATACCCCTAGTTAACCCCTCAGAGCCTATCCTTTTCGCGGTTCTCGTGATGTTTCAGTTTTTCCGGAATATCAATGAAGAGCATTGTTTACACCCCACCCCCAAATATACACCCAAATCGCCTTAGCCTACCCTGTATGCACTCACCTTTAGTGCATTATTGTTATCACCCTAAACCCATAGTTCAATTATCTGGTTGCTTGCATGAGTTGCTAAGTCGAGTCATATCCTTTGTATACAGTTTTGGGACGATTGGGATTCATGGGAAAAGTTAAAGTTTATGAAATGACGGGAAGGGAACGTTAAATTCAAATTCCCTTTGTTTGCATAAAAATGTACCCCAAGTGTTTTGATCTTTTCAATTCAGGTCAAATTAGTGTTAGAGTAATAAAAACTCAAGTGTAGGGATGTGCCTATAAATCCCTATCATTTTGATGTTACCGTAGAGGATGGTAGAGTAAAAGTGTATGGAAAAAAATCGAAAAAGGGAGAAAAAGAGAAAAGAAAAAAAAATAAAGTGAAAAAAAAAAAAAAAAACATACGGGCTACCATCCTACATCTATCCTTTAAATTTATGTTTGTTTATTTCAGTTAGCTAGAGTCTAGAGTGTCGAGTCTTGGCTTAGCAACGTCATTCTTCGTATGCATTTAACATAGAGATTTTTGACTTGCCACCACTAAATAGCCTATCCCACCAAACCCTTTGTTTCCCTACCGTAAGCCTAACATTACAACCCTTTAAAGACCTCTTTGATAGTCTTTCCTAGGTGCTTACGCCAAAGCGATGGAGGTTTGATCTATTCTCAAGCCTATGGTAATCTATGTACTAGGACCGGTTAATGAGTGTTTATCTTCCATTTCCAATTTGTTATATTTCATATATACACCCGAGAGAGATGTGAGTATCCAAACATCCCATGTGAGGTGCTAGTATGTAATTTCCGTGCTTGTTATGACTTTTGCGGGGCTTATATGTGTTGTGGACTGTTTTAAACCAATGCTTCATGACCCCTAACTTATAAATTAATTGGCTAAAAGCACATTTGCTTGAAGACAAGCAAATACCAAGCGTAGGGATATTTGATAAGGTTTTAAAAGGTGCCTTTTTGAGGGGTCATTTTAGCCCTTATTTGATCACTTTTATATCCGTTATTGCTTAATATCGTTCCTTTTCACTTTTTAGGTCTCTTGAAGGCAAAATGCTGGAATGGCACTTATTTGGACGAAAAGGCGCGAATATACGAAGAAAATGGCCAAAGTCAGAATCGAGACACTCAAAGCTGCTGAAAACATATGGTGACGGCGTCACTGCTTAACTACGATGCCGTCGGAGGATTTTGTGACGGGACATAAGCCAAAACTCCTATTTTCAAGTGACGACGTCAGGTTATAAAAGAGTAGGCCGTCGCAACTCAGACGGCCTAGATGCAATCAAGACGGCGTCAGAAGCTGAAGAGGACGGCGTCACAAGCATAAGGTGATGCCGTCGCAAGACTAACGTGGCCAAGACGAAACCATAATGACGGCGACACGACGGCGTCACAAAACATAAGGTGACGCCGTCGCATGTGTAATCTTATATATAGAATCCGAATTTTTCAGTATTGGTGTGTAGTCTTTTACAGTGTGTAGTCTTTTGGAGTAAAAACCTAAAACCGAACCAAGGCTGTCTTGTACAGTATTTTAGGGTTCCATACCCTATCTTACACCAAGATAAGTGTTTTACTTCATTAATACAATTATGTCTTTGATTATTTGTGTGTATGCTTGCATGTTCTTCATGTCCGGCTAATTTATTTGTGTGTTTGCTTAGGGAATATGAAACTTGATTATTCAATATTGATTGGTTGTCTCTTATCTTAGTTGATTAATGATCTAGTAATGCGATAAGTCATTCGTTGTGTACTTAATGCTTGATTAAATCTTTGTGAACCTTAGAATATGACTCCTTGAGTAGTTGTAAGCTAAACCATCCAAAGAGTGCCTTAGAGTAAGAGTTTATTATCCCTAGTGGGTTTTGTAGACGAGACCCTTTGGTAAGTTCAAAGGGTTAGGGAGAAACGCATACCCTACAACCTTAGACACACAACGCAACTAGGAATAAGGACGTGACAATTCAACCACCAATAGGAGATAATTAAGGAGTAGTAAAACCTAAGTAAACACATCTTTAAACTATCATACGAGCACACAATAATTAGACATAGACTACATACACCTTAGATTGGATAATTAGATAAGTAGAGTAATCGGTAGTAATACAAACCCCCCAAATCCAAACCCCGAGATTCGTACCTTTCCAATTTCTAAAAAAAAATATAAAAAGATAAAAAATAATCTTTCTCAACCCCAAACTTAGCGTAGTAACTTCTCACTAGCATTCCTATTCCCCTAGAGAATGATATCAATACCCATGGCTTACCCTAATTACTACACTACAACGATTAGGTTCACTGCCTAGGGTGTTATAAAACTTGCTCGAAGAAAAAGAAGTTTCCTTGACCCCGAATGACGCGTGTAGCGTTATCACTAGTTTCCTTGACTCCTATTGGTGGTTGAATTGTCACGTCATTATTCTTAACTACGTTGTGTGTCTAAAGTCGTAGGGTATGCGTTTATCCCTAACTCTTTGAAGTTACCAAAGGGTCTCGTCTACAAATACCACTAGGGATCATAAACTCTAACTTTAAGGCCTCTTTGGATAGTTTAGCTTACAACCGCTCAAGGTGCTATAACCTAAGGTTCACAAAGATTAATCAAGCATTAAGTACACAACGAATGACCTATCGCATTACTAGATCATTAACAATTAAGATAAGAGACAACCAATCAATATTCAATAATTAAGTTTCATATTCCCTAAGCAAACACACAAGTAAATTAGCCGGACATGGAGAACATGCAAGCATACACACAAATAATCAAAGACATAATTGAATTAATGAAGTAAAACACTTATCTTGATGTAAGATAGGGTTTGGAACCCTAAAATACTGTACAAGACAGCCTTGGTTCGGTTTAGGTTTTTACTTCAAAAGACTAGACACTAATACTGAAAAATTCGGATTCTATATATAAGATTACAAGTGCGACGGTGTCACCTTATTTTTTGTGACGCCGTCGGATCGCCGTCATTAGGGTTTCGTCTTGGCCACATTAGTCTTGCGATGGCGTCACCTTGTGCTTGTGACGCCGTCCTCTTCAGCTTCTGACGCCGTCTGGATCAAATCTAGGCCATCTGAGTTGCGACGGCCTACTCTTTTAAAGCCTGACACCGTCACTTGAAAATATGAATTTTGGCTTCTGTCCCTTCACAAAATCCTCCGACGGCGTCGCAGTTAAGCAGTGACGCCGTCACCTTGTCTTTCAGCAGCTTGAGCGTCTCGATTCTTGACTTTAGCCATTTTCTTCGTATATCCGCGCCTTTTCGTCCAAATAAGTACCATTACAGCAATTTGCCTTCAAGAGACCTAAAAAGTGAAAAGAAACGATATTAAGTAATAACGGATACACCCCTCAAAAAGGTACATTTTAAAACCTTATCAAATATCCCTACACTTGGTATTTGCTTGTCCTCAAGCAAATGTGCTTTTAGCCAATTAATTTATAAGTTAGGGGTCATGAAGCATTGGTTTAAAACAATCCACAACATATATAAGCCCCGCAAAAGTCATAACAAGCACGGAAATTACATACTAGCACCTCACATTGGGTGTTTGGATACTCACATCTCTCTCGGGTGTATATGAAATATAACAAGTTGGAAATGGAAGATAAACACTCATTAATCGGTCCTAGTACATAGATTACCATAGGCTTGAGAATAGATCAAACCTCCATCGCTTTGGTGTAAGCACCTAGGAAAGACTATCAAAGAGGTCTTTAAAGGGTTGTAATGTTAGGCTTACGGTAGGGAAACAAGGGGTTTGGTGGGATAGGCTATTTATTGGTGGCAAGTCAAAAATCTCTTATGTTGCAAGCATACGAAGAATGGTGTTGCTAAGCCAAGAATCGACACTCTAAACTCTAGATAACTGAAACAAACAAACATAAATTTAAAGGATAGATGTAGGATGGTAGACAGTACGTTTTTTTTTTTTTTTTTTTTCATACACTTTTACTCTACCATCCTCTACGGTAACATCAAAATGATAGGGGTTTATAGACACATCCCTACACTTGAGTTTTTATTACTCTAACACTAATTTGACCCGAATTGAAAAGATCAAAACACTTGGGGTACGTTATTACGCAAATAGGGGAATTTAACGTTCCCTTTCATTCATTTCATAAACCTTAACTTTTTCCCATGAATCCCAATCGTCCCAAAACTGTGTACAAAGGATATGACTCGACTTAGCAAATCATGCAAGCAACTAGATAATTGAACTAAGGGTTTAGGGTGATAACAATAATGCACTAAAAGTGAGTGCATACAAGGTAGGCTAAGGCGATTTGGGTGTATATTTGGGGGTGGGGTGTAAACAATGCTCTTCATTGATATTCCGGAAAACCGAAACATCACGAGAACCGCGAAAAGGATAGTCTCTGAGGGGTTAACTAGGGGTATCGTGTACTAAAGATGAGTACAACGCAAAGGGTGTGGGGGAATTACTTAACCGATGTGGAAGAAGTAATTATATTACGGGTATCAAACAAGGGTTATCCTAATGCCTCTTATCATTTAGTTATTCCTAACTACACAAGTGTAGTCTTACTAGCGATCTCGGAATGCATCACAAAACAAGTTCTAGAATCTATTATACTACCGGTTCACACTCTAAGCATTAAAGATGAATGCTTTAATTCCTACTAATCTAAGGGCGATCCTCACATTTTGGGTGGAATTTGGGTGGTAAAGGGTTTTTTTGCAAGACATGCAACTTCCTATCCGTGAGACGCTTTTGTTAAGACTAATGGCCCACTCCTATATGTCATGAAAATTTTTAAATTTGGTGCCAAAATTACCCTAACCAAAATTTTCTCATGGTTTATTACACAAATACCATTGGACAAAGCAAATAATCAAGGATAAGCATAGTTTCAAAGTTCCCGTTTTATTTTCCCTCCCACACTTAAACTGAACATTGTCCCCAATGTTCCCCGAAAGTATCAAAGTTATGATAATGGAAGGTAATAAAAACGAAAGAAACTAGTACTCCCCTGATTAGCTCGGTAGGATCCATGTGAAGTAGTGGTTAAATCCTTTCCAAGAAAAATGTATGCGTAAAAAGCTCCTTCCAATCTTTTGTTTCTTCTTCTTGATAAATAAAACCTGCACATTCGAAGAAAACAAACGAAATATTCGCGTAAAATCGGTGGTAATAATATATATATATATATAAGACTCTACTAAACTAGGATATAATGCTTGTGGAATGGGTGTTTACAGAATTTCTAGAAAATTAAGACCTAGAAAATTCCAAAAATTTATAAGTAGCTCAGAAAACAAGAAAAAAAAAGTAATCTGTTGTTTTTACTCCTTCCTAACGCCGTCAGGTTGCGATCCTGACGCCGTCAGGTTATCCTGACAAAAACTGGTCTGCGATTTTCTGGAAAAAATTCTGGAAAATTTATATCTTTAGAATCTGGAAAAATTTATGCAAAACATCCATTATGACTCGATACAAGCATTTGACTCGAACAAACACACATATATATCTTTTAATGAATTGTTATTCTCATGTTTACGTTTCTTTTGAAAACGTGTGTAATCCTCCCTACACTTATCCTTTATGTAAAATACCTTTATATGCAATTAAGACGAGGTTAAAAACAAGATAAAGCATTTTTACAAATTTAAACATGAGAATAAACAATCAATAAAAGATATATGATACTAACAAGCAAACAATTAAGCATGGGTTGCCTCCCACGAAGCGCTTTTCTTTATTTAAGAGTCTTGTAGCTAGACTCGTAGTCGTGCCCTCATTTGTTGTCTAATGAAAAAAAAAGAACAAAAGACTCGATGAATATTTAAAAACCTTAAAAGATCCAGAATTAAAAGATCTTTAAGACATTTGTGGGT
>BPTQ01000006.1:346669794-346693156 GCA_019973895.1 Chrysanthemum seticuspe
GTGTATAAGAGACAGATATGGAGGTGTTAGGGGAGTTGGTAACAGGTGTATAAGTGATGTGTAAAGGCGAAAAGGTGTAAAAACAACTCTGGTATTGGGATTACAGAGAATGGTGAGGACGATGAACAGTAGGTCTGGTTTTAGCGCGCTTTGACTTTTTGACTTGGTATTAATAATACGGGGGTCAAATTAGGGGGGTCAAGGGATAAATGGCAGGGGTAATAATACATAAAGGGGCCATTTGGCTGGGTTCTAAATACACAAAAGGTCCGCTTGGCTTGTTATTATTATAAGGACCAATCTTGTAAATTCTGCAAACTTGAGGGACCAAACCTGCCCATTTTCCAAAGTTCTCACAAGGACCAAACTTGCCAAATGTGAATAGTACAAGGACCATAGATGATTATTTTCCATTTTTAAATATCCAAGGACCATTTATGACAATTTTAAAAGTTTAGGGACCTAAGTTGTAATTTTGCCAAAGATTTATTCAAGGACCATTTTTGACAACTTAGAATATTTCAGGGACCTTGAATAACATTTTTCTTTATTTTGATTTACCAGGGACTGTATTTGACAACTTTTGAAACTTGGGGGACTAAAACTGCCAATTATGTAAACTTGATATGTTTTTCATCTGATTTTGATATTTTTGCATTTAAAACACATAAAACACTTATTTGTGATATTTTTATCATTTTGATACATTTCTGAGTGTTTTCAGATGTTTTTGGCATTCTAAACGGTACAAAAATGATGAGTATTTAGACACTCATCAATCCCCCACACTAAGATATTGCTAGTCCCTAGCAATGTTTTGAGAAAAATTAATGGATTTCATCTCTTTACCAAAAGCCATTACTTCTGGAGTAGCCAATTGTTTTAGTTCAAGTAAGAACATTGGTACAATGATAACCAAATGATTTTGAGCAAATCATAAGCTGTAAACGGATTTGATTTGTCTTTACCAGAAACCGTTTGCTTCTGGACTAGCCAACTCTTAGATAAATTTTAAATATTATCTTTGGTGAGCCGATTACCAATTATGGATTTCCAACTGCCTTTACCACAAGCCATAAACTTGCGGGCTAGCCAACTCTTCACTAATTAAAATATATGGTGAGCTGAACACCATACAATTTTGGGCAAATTGCAAGCCATAAACGGATTTGAGATATCTTTACCAAGAGCCGTTTGCTCCTGGATCAGCCAATCCTTATGTGGGTTAGACATGGTGGACTGATTACCATTTGCTAAGTGAAAAACACTTACTCCAAAAAAAAAATTTGGCCAAAAACGGGGGAATTGGGTGGAATAATTACATGATAAAATTCGTGAGAATACCCCCCCCCCCCCCCCCACACTTAGAAATGAATATTGCCCTCAATATTCAAAGTACCGGCAGTTATGCCGAAACATAGAACGTAAAAGAGAAATATTACGGCCATTATTTTATTTTTGATATATACACATTTTTTTTATGATTTTTTTTTTTTTTTTTTGAGAACTTATACAACAGCGGGGGGGGGGGGGGGCAACTCCCCCACACTAGGGTGGTAGAATAGGTTAAGAAGACAGAAACATGGGTGAAAACCCATATGGTGTGTGCTACTGTTTTTGATTATCGAGTCGCTAGCTTGACTCGATCCCCGCATTCATTAGCTCATGGGGAAAGTTTGTAGATCCGGGACAATCACGGGTGGAATGTCCTCTCCAAAGTAATGCTTCAATCGATGACCATTCACTTTAAAATTTGGACCATCGGGTTGAGATAACTCAATGGTACCATAAGGATAAACCTTAGCAACAGTAAATGGACCAGACCAGCGGGACTTGAGCTTTCCCGAGAATATCTTCAATCTTGAATTGAAAAGAAGGACTCGATCACCAACGTTGAAAACGCGGTTCTTGATTTTAGAGTCATGAATCTTCTTTGTCTTTTGTTTGTAGATCAAAGAGTTCTCGTATGCTTGATCACGGAGTTCATTTAGTTCATTCATTTGAACTTTTCTGTGATCACCAGCTGTCTGAATATCGAAGTTTGCATGTTTTAAGGCCCAGTATGCTTTGTGCTCGAGCTCAATCGGCAGATGACATGCCTTTCCGTACACTAGCTTGTATGGAGTACACCCAATGGGTGTTTTGTAAGCTGTACGGAAGGCCCAGAGTGCGTCATCCAGTTTATCTGACCAGGATGCACGGTTTTCGCCTACTGTCCTTTCAAGAATTCTTTTTATACCACGGTTGGAAACTTCCACTTGCCCACTTGTTTGGGGGTGGCATGCAGTAGAGAGACGGTGGGTAACACCATACTTTTGCATGACACGATCAAATTGATCATTGCAGAAATGTGTACCACGATCACTGATTATAGCTCGTGGAGTTCCAAACCTAGCAAAAAGAGATTTTAAAAACTTCACAACTACTCGGGCATCATTGGTAGGTAAAGCTTTTGCTTCAACCCATTTTGACAAATAGTCAACAGCCACAAGTATGTATTTGTTACCTCGAGATGATGGAAACGGCCCCATAAAGTCAATGCCCCATATGTCAAAGATCTCACAAACTTGAATGGCATTTTGTGGCATTTCATTTCTTTGTGAGATATTTCCGAGACGTTGACAAGCGTCACATGCTTTGACAAAATCGTGGGCATCCTTATAGATAGTGGGCCAATAAAATCCGGAATCAAACACCTTTTTGGCGGTGTAATTTGGACTATGATGGCCCCCGGTGGGTCCAGCATGGCAAGCTTTGAGAATGTCAAGAGCTTCTTGTCCATAAACACACCGTCGGATGACTTGATCCGCACAGATTTTGAATAAGTGGGGGTCGTCCCAGAACTAATGTTTAACATCCTTGAAGAATTTGTTCTTCTGCTGGGTCGACATCCCTTTCACTATGAAGTTACCCGCATGGTAATTTGAGAAGTCAGCAAACCATGGGGTAGTAGAATTTCCACGAAAAGAAACCGCATTGAGTGTCTCGAGAGGAAATGTTTCATTTATTTCCTTTTTCTCGAAAACATCTTGGTGAGGGTTTTCTAGACGGGACAGATGATTAGCAGCCAGGTTCTTAGCTCCTTTTTTATCACGTATAATGATATCAAATTCCTGGAGGAGGAGAACCCAACGGAGCAATCTCGGCTTTGCATCTTGTTTTGCAAAGAGATATTTGAGAGCCGAGTGATCCGTATACACCACACATTTGGTCAAGATTAAGTACGGCCGAAACTTCTCAAACGCATACACCACGGCTAATAGCTCTTTTTCTGTGGTGGTGTAATGGGTTTGAGCTTCAGTCATAGTCTTACTTGCGTAGTGGATAGGCTGAAAATTCTTAGATCTACGTTGCCCTAAGACTGCACCGATAGCAAAATCACTTGCATCGCACATGAGCTCAAAAGGCAAGTCCCAGTCGGGAGCAACGAGAATGGGTGCTTCAGTAAGCTTTTTCTTTAATGTTTCAAAAGCTTCGATGCACTCAGGTGAGAAGATAAAAGGAGCATCTTTTTCAAGAAGATGGGTCATAGGCCGGGCGATTTTAGAAAAATCTTGTATGAATCTGCGATAGAAACCGGCATGACCTAAAAAACTCCTAATACCTTTGACGGTAGTAGGATGACGTAATTTAGCAATAACATTAACTTTTGCTCTGTCTACCTCAATCTCATTTTTTGAAATCTTATGGCCAAGGACTATGCCTTCTTTGACCATAAAGTGGCTCTTCTCCCAATTTAGACAAAGATTGGTGTCTTCACAACTTTGAAGCATTTTTTTTAAATGGGAGAGACATGTTTGAAACGAGTCCCCAATGACCGAAAAGTCATCCATAAACACCTCCATTGTTTCCCCGATCATGTCGTGGAAAATGGCCATCATACATCGTTGGAACGTGCCAGGAGCATTACATAAGCCAAAAGGCATACGTCTGTAGGCAAAAGTCCCGTATGGGCAGGTGAATGTAGTCTTCTCTTGATCTTTTGGATCAATGGGGATCTGAAAGTAACCCGAGAAACCATCAAGGAAACAATAGTATTCGTTCCCTGGTAATCTCTCAAGCATTTGGTCCATGAAGGGTAGAGGAAAATGGTCTTTTCGGGTGGCGTCATTCAACTTACGATAGTCAATGCAAACACGCCATCCCGTAACCAGCCGAGTTGGAATTAACTCGTTATCTTCATTTGTGACAACAGTTATGCCACCCTTTTTAGGAACACAATGAATTGGGCTAACCCAAGGACTATATGAGATTGGGTAAATTAATCCTGCATCAAGAAGTTTGATAACCTCCTGTTTGATAACATCATGGATTTTTGGATTTACTCTTCTCTGATGTTGAACTGCTGGCTTGAAGTCATCCTCCATCAAGATTTTGTGAGTACAAAAATCAGGGTTGATACCCTTAATCTCGGAGAGTTTCCAAGCAATTGCTTGCTTGTGTGACTTCAAGATCTTTATGAGAGCAGTCTTTTCATCTTTACTCAAATCTCGAGCAATAATGACGGGTAATTTATCATCACCCTCAAGAAATGCATACTCAAGATGAGGTGGCAAGTCCTTAAGTTCGACTTCAGGAAATTCTTCAGTTTTTTCAACTGACTTGACTTCCTTGTTATGAAGCTCGACGGGAGGGAGCGATGATGGATCATCATTAAGCAACTTCTCAATGAGAAGTATGTCCCCCTCGATATCGATGGGAGCATGATCAATTTCCCATAGAACAGAATCACTAGATAAGTAGGCTTCAATCTCTTCCAAGATGAAGTCACTTTCCTCAAAAGGAGTGAGAGAAGGAGTAGAATTGGCGATGATGGGTTGAGATGAATGAGTGAGATTATCACTCGAAGAATTATGATCATAACCAAGAACTTCTTGAGAGTACTCTTCAGAAGCAACATCAATGATATCTATTCGGTTAACCGACTCAGAATCATAGTTTGCGGAGTACCTCGAAGTTTGATCAAGGTTAAAGGTGACAGCTTCATTACCAACACGTAATGTGATTTCTTGCTCAAATACATCAATGAGAGCACGACCCGTTCTCATGAATCCTCGTCCAACAATGAGAGGAACCCGATGATCGGCATCAAAATCAACAACCACAAAGTCAGCTGGAAAATGGAACTTTCCTACTTTCACAAATACGTCCTCGGCAATGCCAAGAGGACGGGATATTGTACGATCTGCAAGCTCGAGAGTCATGCATGTAGGAGTAAGTTCCGGAAGAGAAAGTTTCTTCCATACTGAATAAGGCATCAGATTGCTGCTTGCACCAAGATCGGCTAAGGCAAAGCATTCAACCATTCCTGGAAATACACAAGGTAAGAGAAATTTTCCAGGATCTCCAAGCTTTTCTGGAAGCTTCTTCAAGATAACTGCAGAGCAGTTCTCATTCAGAGGAGTTTTAGCCATTTCAAACAGCTTTTCCTTGTTGCTTAACATGTGTTTGAGAGTTGATGCAAACTTGGGCATCAGCATGATAGCATCCGCAAAGCTTATGTCAAAATGTAGTTCTTGGAAAATTTGAAAAAATTTATCCATTTGATGACTGGCTTTTTCGCGGAGCTTTTGCTCATTCAAACGTGATGGGTAAGGAATAGAAGTTTTGGATTTGGAGTTTTCAACGGGTGCTACAGGTGGTTCAAAAACAACTCCTGGATTGGATTTGTGTTTCGGGACAACTTGAGGATGGACATCATTGGTACCTCCGTTATTAGTAGGAAGTTCCTTGTCCTTTGTTGCCTCAGGCTCACTTTCCACTACCTTCGGGAGAGAAGAAGAAGAGGTAGTAGGAATAGCGGGTCCATTGTATGAAACATCACTTCTGGTTGTGATCGCCTTTGCATCGCCCCTCGGGTTAGCGATCGTGTTGCTCGGAAGTTTTCCTGAGCCCGAGGGTTGATCATTTAAAGACTTCTTGAGATCAGCGATCTGACTGACCAACAACCTGTTCATTTCATCTTGGGATTTCATGAATTGCTTCAATAACTCATCAGATGATGGTACTGGAGGCTGTGGAGGGAAATTTTGAGGTCGTATGTTTTGATTATGACCTTGTTGTTGAAAATTCCCTTGAAATTGATTCCCTCGATTGAAATTGTTTTGATTAAGGTTCCCTTGATGTTGGAAACCTTGATTTGGTCCGTGTTGGGAATTAAGGTAAACTACTGATTCTGCCGAAGTATCTGCCGAAAAAGATTCTGCCGAAGAAGAATGGAGAAGTGTAAAAGCAGAAATCGTGTTTCTGCTGAAAGTGCGAATCCACGTAGGAGAGATAAGCTCAGTATGTAGTAAAAGTCAGCGCCGTATGAAAGATAGGTTGGCGCCGTATTGTATAGAGCTTACTCAGAATAAACAATATGATTAGTAAAACAATATGATTAGTTGCATGGTTGTCTAGATGCATGCTTGGTCTATGTTTGTATTAGGAGCGTACATTGTAAACGCTCGTGAGTCATTAGGGTTTCTTGCCTATATAAGGAACCATAATAGTTTGTAATAGATAAGCTTTTCTTAAGTCTTTTTCAAGTCTTGTAAAATATCCGAAACATAGAGTTTCTATAATCAAAAGATCCATAGAGGATCTAAGAGTTCTTAGTTATTATAACTTGTATTTACTTTCCGCTATAAAATACGAGTTGTAGAGATCTTCTATTAGTTTGCTTGTGATTACATAGGCAACACTAACGATCTCCGAGTGCTTAAGATCTATCAAGGTCTGTGTGTATTCAACAAGTGTTATCAGAGCCTCGGGAAAGTCTCTACGATACTAAGAACCATTCTCACCCCCACACAATCAAACATTCATTCACCATGCCTGGATCCGATAATGAAACTGAAGTCACCAACACAAACAACACCAACACCACTTCCATGCAACAGCTTAGTCTTTCAAACAGCAATGGTAAATTTCCTTATTTAAAAAGGAAAGAGTATGATCTTTGGACTATGAAGATGGAAAACTGGATTTCCAATATTGATTGGAATCTGTGGGAGGTAGTGAAGAAAGGAAACAGTCTAAAGAAAATGATTCCTGACAGGGATGGGAAGTTTATCATGGCTCCTCCCAAAACTGCTGAAGAGGTGCTGGCTATGCAGAGAGAGCATAAAGTAAAAACTATTCTGCTTCAAGCCATTCCTGAAGATCATCTGTGTGATTTTCACCATATGGATGATGCAAAGGACATATGGATGGCTCTCAAAGCAAGGTTCGGTGGAAATGAAGAATCAAAGAGAATGAGGAAGTCCATGCTGAGACAACAATTTCAGGACTTTAATATCTCCGAAGAAGAAGGTATCCACAAGGGATACGACAGGTTCCATAGGATTTTGAGTCAGCTAAACCAGCTGAATGCAAAACCTGATAATGATGACTGCAACTCAAAGTTCCTTCGATCTTTGCCTCCATCATGGTTACATGTAAGTATTGCCCTCAAGGCTAAAGGTGGGTTGGACATGCTCACCTTTGATGAGGTGTATAACAGACTCAGAACCCTTGAACCTGATGTCAGAACTCCCTACCGTACATCTTCTTCTGGCCATGCAGCTTTTGTTGGGACATCTCACTCCAACATGATGGTACCTGCTCCTAGTTCCAACTATTTTCCATCATCTCCTAGTTCCAACTACTTTCCATCATCTTGCACTCCCACTCCACCACATAACACGCGTCCCACTCCACCATCTTCTCAAACTAAGACTAGTAGTGTGATGGAGGATGTTCTTCATTCATTTGTTGCTGACTATGATACTCAGCAGTATCTTGCATATGAAGACTTTGATCAGTTGGACCCACTTGAAATGGAGGAGATGAAACTGAAAATGCAGGTGGCATTGCTGTCAGTGGACATCAAAAGGTTTGAAGAGAAGTCTGGGAGGAAGTTTGCTTTCAAGGGAAAGGAACCAGCTTGCTTTGATAGGAGAAAAGTCAAGTGTTTCACTTGTCACCAGATGGGGCATTTCTCAAGGGAATGTAAAGACAGGAAGAGTGGAGATGGAGCTAACTACCTTTCCTATCAGCAGAAACAGCAGGAAGCTGGAGCTTCAGCAGCTCTCCTCACCATGGATGAACAGGTCAACTGGACTGCACATGAACCTGTGAATGAGGAAGCTCATGATACTGATAAGCTTGGATTGCTGGCAAGGTGTACTTCGGATGAAAGGCATGATCAGTTTGCCTTGATGGGACTATCTCAGGTACACAACTGTATATTTGGTTGTAGTCTAAGATACAATGAACTTAAAGAAGAATATGATGCTATGAAACCTAAGTTTGATGAATGCTATGTTGAAAATGAAGCTCATAAACTAGCATTAAAAACAGTAGAAAGACAAAAAGTATGGTTTCAAAAGAATCAAATAGCTTATGAAGAAAAGATAAAGGTGTTACAGTTTGATCTAGAAGTTGCTATTAATTACTTAAAACTGTCTGAGAAAGCAAAGGATGAAGCTGTGTCTGAGAACCTAGAGCTTAAAGAAAAACTAGCTGAGGAAATAGCTAGGCATAAGGAATGGTTAATATCAGGTGATAATCTGGCTAGTGAAATCTATAACAGTCAATCAGTAACCTCTGGCTTAGGATTAGGATTTCAAAAGTATGTAGGAGTAGAAGCTAGATATGATGGTCGTAAATCCACACCAGCAGGGTTAGCTAACTTTGTAAAAGAAGGTGAAATGCATGTTGTCCCTGGACCTATTAGAGGTGAATTTATGCCCATAGACCTATCCATCACTGTTGACTTTGATGGATCACATCATCTATATGGCAAAAAGTCAAAAGACTTGCCAGACCCTGATGCCTCATCTAATGACTTTGTCTCTTGCTCTGACAGTGACAATTCATCGGATCAAGGGTCTACTTCCTATGAAAGCTGTGATTCAAATGAGAAGTCTGACCTTCCCAAGCCCTCACCTGAGCCTACACCCAAGCCTGCACCCCAGTCTACTTACAAGCCTTCTAGGGAAGCTGCTGAGGAATCAACTTCCAAGACAGTTTCTTCTGAAGATTTATCTTTTAAAGCTTTGCATAATCAGTCTGTTAAAAACAATTCCTTGAATGTGTCTGATTTAAGTACTTCTGCATGTAATCAAACATCTCCCTATTTGAATAAATCTTCCAAGAAGAAGACATGTTTTGTATGTGGAAGTAAATTTCATTTGATTAAGGATTGTGATTTTTATGAGCAAAGATTGGGTGCATGTGCAACTCACCAGAAACATAAATCTAAGTGGACCAATGTTGCTAATATTCCACCTTATGTCCCACAAGCAGCTAATACTGACTCTCATTGGAGAGGTTCAGTTACCAGACCTTATGTGCAACCAACTAGCCCATACTTTAAACATGGTTATTGGCCTACATATGTTGACTCTATGTATGCTGGGATGGGATATGGGAGCACTGCTGTGAAGCCCTCAGCAGGTTGTTCTTGGACTATCAAGGGACCCAATCATCAATGGAGGACCAAGAACAATGGTGGATCATCTAAATCTTCATGTCCTAAACCTGTGATCCACAAGGCAGGTTCAAGTCAGTAATGACTTGAACCTCCATTGAATACTAACAGTATGTATATATTTTGTTGTTGTTTGTAGGAACATCCCCTTAAGCATAAGAATGTCGGTATTGTTGATAGTGGTTGTTCCAGAAGCATGTCTGGAAACAGAGATATGATGCACAATTTTGTTCCTATAGAAAGAGGAGGTAATGTGACTTTTGGAGGAAGTGATGGGAGTATCACAGGGAAAGGGACCATAAAGACACCTCATCTGAATTTTGAAAATGTGTACTATGTTAAGGAACTTCAGCATTTCAACTTGTTCTCCGTTTCACAAATCTGTGACACTAAGAACAAAGTTCTCTTCTCTGAGAATGAATGTCTTGTGCTGTCTAAAGACTTCAAACTCCCAGAAGAAACTTCAATTCTGCTGAAAGTTCCTCGAACTCACAATTTATACACATTCAACCTTAATGAAGTTCAACCAGGTGGTGACCTCACTTGTTTGGAGGCTAAAGCATCTCTTGATGAGTCTACTAAATAGCATAGGAGGATGGCTCATGTGAATTTCAAGACCATAAACAAACTCTCTAAAATGGGTCTTGTTGAAGGTCTTCCCTCCAAAGTTTTCACCAATGATCATAATTGTGTCGCTTGCAACAAAGGAAAACAACACAGAGCCTCTTACAAAGCTATCAATGCTATGAGCATCATTACTAAACCTCTTCAGTTGCTCCACATGGATCTGTTTGGTCCAAATCAAGTCAGAAGCATTGATCATAAGTACTTCTGTTTGGTTATCACTGATGGCTATAGCAGATTTTGTTGGGTTTTCTTTCTCAGAACCAAAGATGAAACATCTCAAGTGCTGACTGAATTCATCACTCTCGTTGAAAATCAGTTGAACAAAAAGGTTAAGGGAATTCGGTGTGATAATGGGACAGAGTTTAAAAATGCTATTCTTATAGAACTCTGTGGGTCAAAAGGTATAAAAAGGGACTATAGTAATCCAAGAACCCCACAACAAAATGGGGTGGCTGAAAGAAAGAATAGGACCTTAATAGAGGCTGCAAGATCAATGCTTGCAGACTCTAAACTGCCCACTATGTTCTGGACTGAAGCTGTTGGCACAGCGTGCTATGTGCTAAACAGGGTCTCCATTACTAGACCACAACTCAAAACACCATATGAACTTCTCTTTGGGAAGGTTCCTGTCATTCACTACCTAAAACCTTTTGGTTGTCAAGTGACCATTCTGAACACCAGTGATCCATTGGGAAAGTTTGATGAGAAGGCTGATGATGGTTACATTGTGGGTTATTCAGCTCATAGTAAGGCATACAGGGTGTACAATTTGCAAGCCAAGAAGATAGAGGAGACATTGAACCTGAGATTTTTGGAAGATAAGCATAATGTTCAAGGACAGGGTCATACGTGGTCTTTTGACCTTGACTACTTAACTGATTCTTTGGGTTACACTAGACATTTGGCTAACCAAAATGCAAGTCCTCAGGCGTCTCCCACTAACAATGCAGGTCCCTTAGATGATGACTCTGACAATGAGTTTGAAGATGATGAGCAACCTATACTTGTGCCTTCTTTCTCCCCTAACAATATTGCAGGTACCACCTCCAAGGATATTGCTGATAAGAGTGATGAAGATGACTCACATTATGCTGAGGACCTTGCTAGGCTTCAGACTCAAGAATTTGCTGCTAAGCTTGAAGCAGAGAAACTGAATGGAGAGGTTGCTAATGAAGGAATCATTAGAAACCATGTTTCTGCTGAAGTTGACTCTGTCACACCTATCATCCACAAATCTGCTGAAGGCTATGCTGTTTCTTCTCATGTTCCTTCTCAAGTGTCTTCAGACTTTGGAGAACCTCATACACGCTTTCCAAAACCATCCGATCTTGGAAATCATCAACCCAAAGCTGGCATTTTCACTTCACCCTCTTATGATGCTGAATTTGAACCAACAATCACTAATCTTGATTCATCCATTGAAGTCAGCCCCACTGCCACTCAGAGGATCAACATTGCTCATCCTCAATCCAACATCATAAGTGATCTTCTGGCACCTGTTAGAACTCGAAGGGCTATAACAAGTCCTCAATTTGGGCAGATTGCTTTTCTCTCTTATGTCTCCAACCAGCAAAGAGACAATCACACAGACTTCAAACATTGCCTGTTTGCTTGTTTTCTTTCTCAAGTGGAACCAACTAGTGTTTCTCAAGCTCTTAACGATTCAAGCTGGCTAGAAGCAATGCAAGAAGAAATGCAACAATTTCACAATCAGCAGGTTTGGATTTTGGTTCCACTCCCTGATGGCAAATATGCCATTGGGACAAAGTGGATTCTGAAGAATAAGAGAGATGCTCGGGGTGTTGTGATAAAAAACAAAGCAAGATTAGTAGCTCAAGGCTTCAGACAAGAGGAAGGGATTGATTATGATGAAGTGTTTGCACCTGTTGCCAGAGTTGAAGCAATTCGCATTTTCTTGGCTTATGCTTCCTACATGGGTTTCATGGTGTATCAAATGGATGTTAAAGGTGCTTTTCTGTATGGTGAGATTGAAGAGGAGGTTTATGTCACTCAACCCAAGGGATTTGAAGACCCAGATCACCCAAATCATGTTTACAAGGTTGTTAAAGCTCTATATGGCTTACATCAGGCACCAAGAGCTTGGTATGCTAGGCTTTCATCATTCCTGCTGAAGCATGGCTATAGGAGAGGTGCTATTGATAAAACTCTGTTCCTAAAGAAGAATTATTCAGACATCATTCTTGTGCAAGTGTATGTGGACGACATTATTTTTGGCTCCACAAACGAAGACTGGTGCAGGGAATTTGAGGAACTAATGAAGGGTGAATTTCAAATGAGTGCTATGGGAGAGCTTACTTTCTTTTTGGGTCTCCAAGTTCAGCAGAAACAAGATGGCATCTTTATCTGTCAAGATAAATATGTGAGAGACATTTTGAAGAAGTTTGGTATGGAAGGTGTTAGGACTGCCACAACACCTTATGAAGCTCCAAAGACTAAAGAAAATAATGAACCAGATCTACCTGTGAATGTTCATCTGTACAGGTCCATGATTGGTTCATTGATGTATCTAACAGCTTCAAGGCCTGATATTACGTTTGCTGTGAGTGTTTGTTCTCGACATCAAGTCACTCCACTCACTTCCCATCTCAATGCTGTCAAAAAGATCTTTAAGTACCTCAAAGGCCAACCTCTTTTAGGCCTTTGGTACCCAAAAGAGTCTCTTTTCAAGTTGGAAGCATATAGTGACAGTGATTATGCTGGTGCAAATCTGGATAGAAGATCCACAACTGGAGGCTGCCAATTTCTTGGCAAGAGATTGATTTCTTGGCAATGCAAGAAACAAACCATTGTGGCTGCCTCAACTACTGAAGCAGAGTATGTAGCTGCTGCAAATTGCTGTGGGCAGGTCCTTTGGATTCAAAACCAATTGCTGGACTATGGGTACAACTTCATGAACACTACAATTCATATAGATAATCAAAGTACCATCTGCATAGTCAAAAATCCAGTGTTTCACAGTCGAACAAAACACATTGAAATCAGGCACCACTTTATAAGGGATGCATATGAAAAACATTTGATAAAAGTGGCTAAAATTCATACTGAAGATAATGTGGCAGATTTGTTAACAAAAGCGTTTGATGGACCAAGGTTTCAACACCTCGTGGTCAATATTGGAATGTTAAACCCTTGACTGCATAGTTTAAGGGGAGGCATAGGCCTCAGGGGAGGCATATGCCTCAGGGGAGGATTTGTGCAAACTCTGCATATTTTTGTGTCATATTTTTCTATAAACTGTTTTCCTCTTTCTAGAAATTTGCTTCTATCATTAGGTTTGTAAAAACATCATTTTGCCTATAGTGATAGCGTTTATTTAATATTTTTTATCTCTTTTATTTGCATTTTAGCCTCTGTTATTCATAATTCTTTGCTAACTCTAACTGTCTAATTATTCTTTAGTTTGTTTGTCTTTGTGTTGTTCTTGTGTATTGTTGTGTCTGTTTTGCAGTTGTCTGGATTGCAGTTTGTCCATTCCATAATCAAGTTCAAATTCATCAAGTGTGACTTAATGGTACATGGTCAAGATAGCTAAAAGAGTGTTGCTTGTTTCTTCTGAAATTAAATGTACTGAAGCAAACAATTTGATTCCACTGAAGTTATAATACTGAAGAAAAGAAATTGAAGTCAAATTGTTCATTCACTCATTCATTCAAGAAACAGTTTACAGCTTACAGCTTACATAAAGTCAACCTACTACATATACATCTTCAAGATACGAGCTGTACACTTAAGCTAGTCCTAATCTAGTGTATATCTTCCATTCCGAAATCTAAGTGAATGTTGGATATGCATTAGATGCTGGCTTTGCTTTTGTAGGTCTTGCATAACCATCCATTCCGTCTAACTAGATGGTTGGATATGCATGACCAGCACGACGAAGATGCTAAGGACCAAAATGGAGAGGATGGATTGATGCAAACGTTGATGATGACGATGACCACGCATGATGACGGAGAAAAAAATAACGTCTCATGTGTGCTTCATCTATGCATTTCAACCAAAATGCAATCCATCCACCCTCTCTAAGCCCTTCTATTATACGATGTGTGTTGATGCACCAAAATATGGCGCAGTGAGACCAAGAACCACCTCTCTATCTTTGGGGAGTGGCGGATTCCTGGCACGAGGCCTTTGTTGAGGCCGAGGTGCTGGAGGTTGGGAGTATGATGTTCCCTCCTTATAGGAGTCATCAGAATCATCAGCAGATTCACTTGGATTCACTACACTATCATCTTCTGAAGAAGGGAGAAAGGGTGATTTATTTGGTCGTGGATAGGGTTGAGGAAAGTAATGTTGCCATGGGTTTGATTCACCACTTGATGATGATGAAGAGGATGATGAAGATGAGGATGTGAGATCTATGATCTCAGGTTTGGTATTCATGGTGCAATTTGGTTAATTGGGGTTTGTTTTTACATCTAGGGTTTGTGGTAAATATTTGGGGATCTTGATGAAGAAATAAGTGGCATTGGGATCATTTTATAGACGGGTTCAAGGATCAATGAATATTAATGCGAGTGGGTGGCACAGTAATTCTAGAAACTTACCGAAGATTTTCGTATCTTTGATGGTTTCTGCTGAAATTATAACTTCAGCAGATTGGCCATGTGTTTCTACTGAAGTGTTATTTTGGGTTGGGTCAAAGATGCACTACACGTCAGCAACGGTCAACCAAACGGTCAATTTTTCTTTGACTATAATTTGGGCAAAAACTATCACTCCACCATTACTCTCTTCAAATCAATCCAATTCCCTCTCATCCTGCATCCACAAACACTCACCACTTCAAGAAACATAACCCTAAAAACTCATTTCCCTCATGGCTCTTAAATTTAATCATGATCACAACAAAGTTGCATTTCTGGGAAACGGTAAGGGATATGAATTGTACGAACCAATGGTGGAATTCTTGAAAAGGTCCAAGATTTGCTATGCTCTAACACATGCTCCAAATGAGATTTATGAATCACTGGTTACTTAGTTTTGGGAATCTGCTGAACAGAGGAATGAAACAGAGATTAGGGATGTGATTGACGGAACAGAGCACATAGTGACAGAGGACCTAATTCGGAGGAAGCTTCACTTGGAAGATGCTGATGGAGCATTTCACTCTAATCAGGAAAACGTACTTACTGGGCTAAGGGCAATTGGCTATCGTGGTACAAGGACTGATATGTGGTTGAAAAAGGAACTTTGCCCGAAGTGGAGGTTCCTGGTTCACACACTGCTTCAATGCATAAGCAACAAGTCAGGTGGATGGGACCAGTTCTCTACCCAACTGGGATATGGTATTGTGTGTCTTTCCCAAGGGATAACTTTCAATTTTTCTAAGTATATTTTTGAAAACATGGTTGAAAATATTCAAAAGAAAAAGGCTAAGTTTTTAATGTACCCAAGGTTTTTGCAAATGATTTTAGACACCACTACCCAAGCCCAATCTTTTTATCCCATAGGTACTTTAACTGCTAAATTATTTGCAACCATGAGAACCCACTTTCAGGGGGAACATCATCCCTTGCTAGCAGCCATGTTGCCCCAAGGCAATGAGGCTGCTGATGAGGAGAATGTAGCTAATGATCCTCCTTCTTCACCTGTTGCTTCTGATGGTAATCCATTAGTTAACATAGATGAGGGCCCCTCATCAACTGTTGAAGCAACTCATGTTGCTCTAAACCTGCCACCCTGTCCCAGTCCACCACCCTCGCTAGTTACTCATGATGAGTCTGATCTTAATAGACTACCCACACCAAGTCCTGTTAGGGATCCTCTCAATGAAGATCTTCCTCACATTGAGCATGACCATGATTCTACTGAAAGGTCCAATGAAGCTCCCCTTACCACAGAGCAATCTGCTGGTGGAGCTGAGGACCCTATTACACTCTCATCTGTTTATGCTCTTGTCAACAGGTATGCTGCTGAGGTTACTAGTCTGAAAAAGGAGCTTGCAGAGACCAAGTCTTCTCTTGGAAGTAAGATTGAAGAACTGCAGAATCAAGTCAAGGAATTAGAGGAAAAACTGAAAGGGACCTCCAAAAGGAAGCTTGTGGTTTCTTCTGATGAAGAACAAGAAGTACCTCATTTTGAGTCTCTGGATATGTTGGCTGATGTTTCTCTCAATGATCCTTCATCAGTAGTTGCTGCTTCCTCAAAGAAGAAGGAACCTGTCCTTTACAAAAGAAGAAAGAGATCCTATTTACATAAGGTTCCTTCTGAAGCTTCAAAGGAACCTGATGTTGATAAGGATGCATCTGCTGATTTGCAAATGGAGGATGTATCTTCAGATCCTAATCAATCTTCATCCGTTCAAGAACCAACAGACCCTTCACCTTCAGCAGATCTGTCTGATGTTGTTGCCATGACCACTCCAGTTGATAATCTGCATCAACATATTGACTTGGGTATTGATACTGAGGTTCCTGTCATTGATTTAACTGAAGATGAGTGTGATAAGAAGCCTGATGATAAAGGGAAAGATGTAATAACTGAAGATGAGCTTGGTCCAGACTTGATAAGTGAGGAGGAAAGACTAGGTCAAGCAAGTAGATTGGCTGAGTTTGAGAAGTCAAAGGAAAGTAAAGTCTTGGCTCATCAACTTGAAACAGAGGACTTTTCATCTTTAACTCCTGAGAGAAGAAGAGAACTGGATGCAATGCGGGTTCAGATGCCTGCTGAACACTGGGATGTTCTAACTCAGCAAGTCATTTCAAGACCTTCTCTTGCTCAAAGTATACTAGGTGGAGATTTCCTCAGTGACAATTATGTGGAGCAAATGATGGCTCAGGGAAGACAAAGGAAGCAAGAAGCTATTGCGCAAAGGAGAGCCATCAAAGCTCAGAAGAACAAAGAGAAAGCTCCTACTAAAGCTGAAATGAGAATGGTGGTGAAAAATCAATGCTCGATGTACAACTCTGGCTTAACTATGAAACAAGTCAAGGCTTTTCCTGATCATGTCCTGTTTCGCAAATATAATCAGATCATGAGGGACAAATCATCATCTTCAACACATTCTACCAACTTGAGAAGGATTTCAGAGAATGAAGTTGCTCAAGAAGCCAAAAGACTCAAGTCTGATGATGCTCCAGCCAAGGAACATCTCCAGTCATTCCTGCTGAAGCAACTTCTGAAGTTGCATCTTCTACTGACAAGGGTCCATCTGCTGAACCATCTACCAATTCTCCTGAAGCATCTACTATATCAGCCCCCACTTCATCTGTGGCAATCGTTGTCACACAAGAAACTTCTGGAGTTAAGGAAGCTGATCTCGCAGAAATAAAAACAGAAAGGGCAATAAAGATGCTTCACAGGATGAATGCACTTCGTGAAGGTGTTCCAGCTAAGTATCCCTCTACCTTGTCAAGTCTTACCACAAATTTTCAAGATGAAAATGCTCCCTCTGGGGAAATCTATAAACCTGGTAGGAGGACGAAGAGAATGGCCAAAATATCTCTAGTAGATCTTGAAGCTGATAACTCAACTTTTATTATTGAGGGCTCTGCTGCTGATTTTCCTGAGGGTGATCAAGATAAGTTGGTCAAATGGAATCTGAAGGATGATGAGATGAATGTCATTCATCGACAGGATTCCACTTCAATGGAATTCACCTTTCTGAAGGAAATTCTACACTTGATAGACAGGGCAGATTTGCTCACTCTGTACACTCTTGTTACTACCCATTACTGCAACAAGGAACCACAAGGTTCTGGGATGTTCTTACCGGGAGATCTTCAAGTCCTGATTAACTCTCATTCTCCCAACAGTAAAGCACATTCCATTTGGGAGAACTCACATCGGTGGAAGGTCGCGTCCTGGAGATTCTATCCTCTCCCTCGTATACATGTATTGGAGACTAAGAGTGGGATCACTGTCTGCATGCTTGCTGAACGAAAGTATCCATTGCCCAAGAGACTTATGGAAAAGATGCTTAGTCAGAAATTGGAGATTCCTCCAGATCCAGTGGGCAATGAAAGACTGTCTGCTTCCACATTGGTGGGCTTGATCAAGACACAACTTCTACAACTGCAATAAGCCTCATTCTCATCCTTATCATGATACTTGGTACTCTCTGCACTACCTTGTTTTGTTACATTTATTTGTGTTATTTGTCAATTTCTGTGTTATTTTTCAATTTCTTAGTTAAAAAAAAAAAAAAAAAAAAAAAAAAAAAAAAACTAACTTTTATGCAGGTTTGTTGGTTGTACAATTCTGATGGTTTTTAACTCACCTGATATACCTGGTGTATGTCAAAGAGTTGGCTAGTCCAAAGGGTACAACTTTGGTAAAGACACAACAAATCTGTTGATAGCTGTAATGGTTTGCTCAAAATCATAGGGTCTACAACCACCCATGCTTAACTGCTGAGGGTTGTATGGTCATCAATTCACCATGGTCTATTCCTTTTTGGAATCCAAGAATTGGCTAGCCCACATGAATATGGGATGTGGTAAAGGCAACTGACTCCATATTTGGTTCTCAATTCACCAATACTAAGAATTGACTAGTCCTGAGCAAACGGCTACAGGTAAAGACAAGTCAAATCCGTTTCTATGGTTGCTGGTTTGCCAATAAATCAGATGGTTATCAATGTACCATAGTTTTCGAAATCAAACATCTGGCTACTCCAGTAGTAATGGCTATTGGTAAAGAGACATCAAACCCATTAATTTCAATGATTCACCTCTCACAGGAGTTAACACACCTGGAAGTGATGAGAATAGTATGAAACTTATATGTCTTGATGTACATGATGTCATATGTTGCTGCAAAGATCTGGTGTATCACAGTTCAATCATCATAGAGATGGTCTTCTTCTGAATCTTTGTCACTAATGTTCGAAGACAATCCTCAACAGTTCTAACGATCTATCAAGGAAACTGGAACTTAACCTAGTCAAATTCCAGTTTAGGGGAGGATTGTTGGGAATTAAGGTAAACTACTGATTCTGCCGAAGTATTTGCCGAAGAAGATTCTGCCGAAGAAGAATGGATTCTACTGAAGTTATACTTCAGCAGAAGTGTTAAAGCAGAAATCGTGTTTCTGCTGAAAGTGCGAATCCACGTAGGAGAGATAAGCTCAGTATGTAGTAAAAGTCAGCGCCGTATGAAAGATAGGTTGGCGCCGTATTGTATAGAGCTTACTCAGAATAAACAATATGATTAGTAAAACAATATGATTAGTTGCATGGTTGTCTAGATGCATGCTTGGTCTATGTTTGTATTAGGAGCGTACATTGTAAACGCTCGTGAGTCATTAGGGTTTCTTGCCTTTATAAGGAACCATAATAGTTTGTAATAGATAAGCTTTTCTTAAGTCTTTTTCAAGTCTTGTAAAATATCCGAAACATAGAGTTTCTATAATCAAAAGATCCATAGAGGATCTAAGAGTTCTTAGTTATTATAACTTGTATTTACTTTCCGCTATAAAATACGAGTTGTAGAGATCTTCTATTAGTTTGCTTGTGATTACATAGGAAACACTAACGATCTACGAGTGCTTAAGATCTATCAAGGTCTGTGTGTATTCAACAGTCCGAGATAGAAATTACCTTGGTTTTGATAACCTTGGTTCATTCTAGGTTGGTTCTGATTACGGTTTTGTATGATAGGATTCTGGTTAAAACCGGGTGGTCCCTGATAAGTGCTAGCACGGTAGTTTGGTTCATTTTGAGGACGGTATTGATTACCTCCCTGATGTGAAGTACCGGCTATAGCATTGGCTTCAAATGGACTACCATCGGTGGAAGTACAGTTGTAGTATGCATGAGGGCCACCACAAGTAACACAAACTTCAACTTTCTTCACTTCACCATGTGATGGAGTCTGTGTGAAAGTGACTTTCTTTTGGTTAGCAAGAACCAAAGCCTGAACAATATCCGTGAGTTTGTCAATCTTAGCATCGGTGCTAGATGTACTCACGGGAGATGAAGTAGAAGGTCCAACATTAGACTGAGATTGATATGTCTTTGTGCGGAAAGGGCGGACCTGGGACTTGTTTTCAATGATTTGTAAGGCTTCTTTTGTGGTCTTGCTCAGGAAATTACCTCCCACGGAGGCATTTAGAGAGTCTTGGTCAGCTTGTCTCAGACCATTGTAGAAAGTATCCATTTGCATTAACTCGGTAAAACCATGATGCGGACACTTGCGGAGCAATTCTTTGTAACGATCCCATGCCTCACCGAATGATTCGTCAAATCTTTGAGAGAATTTCATTATCTCATTCTTAAGACTTGTAGTTCGGGAGGGAGGATAGAATTCGTTAACAAACTTGGTGACTAGATCCTCCCATGTCTCAATGGAATGAGGGGGTTGTTTCTCAAGCCAATTCCGGGCTTGTCCCTCTAGAGAAAATGGGAAAAGAAGAAGCTTAATTTCTTCATGTGGGACATTCTTGTATTTGATGGTAGATGCAATCTTGTTAAACCATCGAATGTGTGCATGAGGATCATCCCGCTCAAAACCATAAAATTGGCTTTGGGTTACCAGATTAAGCAACCCGGTTTTGAGCTCAAAGGTATCAGCCACGATGGCTGGGACAATAATGGCATCTCCGTAACCCTCGATGGGTGCTTGGAGAAGCTCATTCATAGGCTTATCTTCTGCCATTACGACAGGGGGTGGTGGTGGTAGACGTTCCTCAGTCACGGCTGAAGGAGCAGAACGTCCTCTACGTCTACGAGGAATATTTGCAAGCTCTGACAGTGGACTTGTAGAACTGGAAGAACGAGTGCGCATGCACTAAGTATAAAAATCAGTTTTCAAAACAAATGCGAGGCAAAACGACAAGTGAACTTAACCAATAATCACAAATGAAATGGCTTCTTTGAAAAAGGTACACCAAATCACAAGGACACAAAGGTAAGTTTTAAATCTGTTGTTCGAGAACTTATTAATGGTCACACCCCCAGTTAGTAGGTGTACTGCCTTGATTTGCGGTGGTTGATTTTTATGTATTTAAGTACCACTGAAAAGACGTAGGTATGGATATGTGCTGATGGTTTAAAAACTTTTGGACAATATTTTTGGTATCGTCTCGTTTAACCAAATCGTATCTCTTTAAGAATCACCTTAAAGGAAACACAAGCTAGAAAACGTTACGATTGTTTTGTTGTTTTATATTTTGTTTGGTGTTTTTAACACTTTAGGAAAAGTGTTAATGAACTTTTTGATTTATGATAACTTTACAAAAAAAACTGTTTACAAACGATGGTATATGTGCAAGTACGGGTCTGAAAACTGCTTAAAACACGCTTACAGCCTCCCCGGCAGCGGCGCCAAAATTTGATTCACTCCCAAACAGTCAAGTTTAATCACACAAGCTAACCACTTGTGAATGGTCAACCGTAATAAACTTAAAACAGCTCAGAAAGCAATACAATTAAGATCAGAGGAATATAGTGGATTCCTGGGTCGTTAAGTCCCACGGAGGATGAATGGTGTTTAACACAGACAGATGTCAAGTAATCACTAAGGATAGTGATCAGTAAGGATTTTTGGAATATAATTACACTACTGATTGATTGGAATGATATTTGGATACAGAATTGTAAAGCACAACAATCAGATTACACAAACGTAAATACATACGTATATTAAAAACGTAAACGTACAAAACAAAACGTGAGTTCTAAGAAATAAAAGACCTAAAAATATGAAAATGATATTTTTGGAATCCTAAAAATAAAATAAAATTATTGGAAAATTAAAATTATTTTTATAACTATTTATTTAATTATTATTAATTAAAAACTATTTTTAACTATTTAATAATAACCTAAAATATTATAAAATGTGAAATAAAGCTAGAAAAATAAAATTATGACTTGGAAAAATCTAAAATATTATAAAACTTATTTTAAAATTGAAAATATATTTTTTACACTTTTTATCTAATTTATTACTATTTAAAGTAAATTTAAATAAAAGAAAATATAAAATTAACCTGGAAAAATAAAATTTTAACTTAGAAAAATCTAGAATATTATAAAACTAATTTTAAAACTGAAAAGATATTTTTTATGTTTTTTATTTATTTTTTATTAATTATTTAATACTTTTTAACTATTTTGAATTTTAATAAATACTAAACAAACAGAGAAAATTATGAAACTTTTTCTAAAAATATATTATGATGACAGAAAACTAAGAAAATTATAAAAACACAAAGTGCTTAATAATAAGCTGAAAAGAAAAATCAAAGAGCTTAATTCTATTAAATAAACGCTATCACTATTTTAAAAATGATGTTTTTGTTGTTTTTATTTTTGAAAACTATTTAACTACTTAAAATATGAAACTTTAATGAAGACAAAAATTTTACAAATTAAAAATAAGCTGTTTTAGAAGCTTATAATCACAACAGTTTTGAGTATGAGCTTATATTGATGCTTTAAGCTCAAATAAACTTGCAAATTGGAAACAAGAGTGAGATAAGCTAAAACAAGCTACAAGCTACTTATATTAAGCTAGAAAACACAAATAAGCATACTGATAAGCTGGAAATAAGCAATAAGCACTTAATCTAAATCCACTATCCAAACAGGCCTGCAGCCTTTTTCCAAAGCTATTTTAGCTTATCAAATAAGCTCAAAAGCTCAAAACAAAAACTGAGGTGTCAAGTTAAGCTGGTAAGCTATCCAAAAAGCCAAAAATCACAAGCTGGGGACAACTAGAGAGCTTATTAAGAGCTTATTAAAATGGGTCCAGTTCACTGCTCAGCTTAAGCTGAGACAGTTAATACTGAGTAATGGGACAAAAAAGAAACTAGGTGCAGCCCTATCAAATAAGATACAATTTGAAAAACTAAGCTTGGATCTTTGAAATGGCTTGGTTGGCTTTCCAAAGAACTAAAATTCACAAGGTTTGACCAACTAACAAGCTCTGTGTGAGCTTATGAAAGTGGCCATGAAACTGTGTACAGGGCAAGCTTTTGAAAAGGGGACTTGAAATAAGCTAGAAAATAAGCTATGTAATAAGCTTTTTAGAAAATATAAAAAATACTAGTATAAAGCTGAGCAACTATATTTTGATATCCTAAAAGCTCAAATGTTGAAAACTAATTTTAAGCCCTATATAAAATAATCTATTTTATTTAAAAACGACTAATACTGAAATTTTGACTTTTTAAGATTAACTAAAAGTTTGACTAAGATGAAATTTGAACTGATTCTATTAACTGATTATGTTGTTTTAAGGTGGATTAAGACTGATTTGGGCAATACTAACAACTTATGAACACAAAACCTTGATCATGAAACATGGAAAT
>BPTQ01000006.1:346702305-346786026 GCA_019973895.1 Chrysanthemum seticuspe
TCTTTGCGGCACCAACTCACCCTTCTCATTTTTTACAACCGTCATCCCTCCTTTTTTTGGAACCACTTGGACCGGGCTGACCCATGGGCTATCTGATATGGGGTAGATGAGACCTGCATCCAGAAGCTTAATGACCTCTTTTTTCACTACCTCTTTGATGTTAGGGTTAACCCGCCTTTGCGGTTGAACGGTTGGTTTGTAATCGTCCTCCATGAGGATTTTGTGAGTACAGAATGTCGAATCGATTCCCTTAATGTCAGCAACACTCCACGCAATCACTCCTTTGTATTCTTTTAAAACTTCTAAGAGCTTCTCTTTCTGAATAGTGGTTAACGAAGAGCTTATGATGACAGGGAGTTGGTCCTCCCCTTGAAGGAAGGCGTATTCCAAATGACTTGGGAGATCTTTCAGTTCTAAGGTAGGAGGCTCTTTGATCGATGGTTTTAGCTTGTTTTCCGGTCTTTGAAGCTCAATAGGTTCAATTTCCTCCTGACGAGGATAAAAGGACACAGCTCCAACAACCTCAATTTCTTGGTCGTCGTATATTATGTTGTTATCATTATTCATGAATTCGTTTAATAGATACTCGTCAATGCAGCCATCTATGTCGTCAACAAATTCATCAACTTCTTCAATTAAATATACGGGGCGACCGCAGGAAGAAGAGTGTCTCATAGAATCCTTAATGTCGAAAGTTAAGCTCTCGGATCCTACTCGTAAAGTAAGTTTACCATCATGAACATCAATGATGGCACGAGCTGTAGCCAAGAAGGGTCTTCCAAGGATTATTGGGACGGAATTATCTTCCTCCATCTCTAAAATTACGAAATCGACTGGAAAATTGAATTCCCCCACCCTTACAAGAACGTTCTCACAAACTCCAATGGGATACTTGATTGATCGATCAGCTAATTGGATACTCATCCTCGTTGGTTTAAGCCCTGAATATCCGAGTTTAAGAAACAGGGAGTGAGGCATCAGGTTAATGCTTGCCCCAAGATCTGCCAGGGCGTTTTTCATAGAAAGTACCCCTATAGAGCAAGGAATGGTAAAACTGCCCGGATCTTCCTTCTTCTTGGGCATGCTCTTTTGGATGATAACTGAACATTCTTCTCCTAATGATATCAATCCTTCAAGCTTTTTCCGATTAGATATCAACCTCTTGAAGTATTTACCATGTTTAGGGATGTGATAGAATACATCAAGGAGTGGTATGTTGACGGATGTTTGTTTCAAATAAGACAATATTCTTTCATTGTCTTCTTCAGCCTTTTAATTCTTTAGACGAGAGGGATAGGGAATCCGTGCGAGAGTTGGTCGCTGGGCTGGTGCTGGTGTTTGTGGGGGAGGATCGTGAGGAGTTGGAAGAGGTGTGGGAATCGCCTCATTTCCTAACTCGGGTTCCCCTGTGATGGGGTTCCGGTTGGGATGTGGGGGATCCTTGGTAGTAGTTCCTGATCGAGTAGTGATTGCGCAAGTTGGATCGTGAAGGGTTGGGCCGGGTCCACTCATTCTTTTGTGAAGATTAGTGAACTGACTTTCTAATTCAGCTTGCTGCTCTCGGATAAACTCCTCAAGACCTTTCAAGAGTGCAGCCCCTTCCATGGTGAACTGCCCGAGTTTTTCTTCAAAAGGATCACGGATGGTGTACTCAGGTCCGTCCTTTCCTTCCGTTCTCCATTCAAGATTGCCCCAAGGATCACATTCATCGTTTTGATAGAATGTGAGGAGTGAAGGGTCATTATAAATATCATGACTAGAGAGGAAGATGCTTTCTCGGTGTGTGTCATCGCACTTATCGCTCTCGTGTAGTCCTCCACATATGTCGCATATGAGATATGGGCTAGTCAGCCTTTTTGGTTCTGGTGATTTTATGAGGTAAGCTAGTTTCTTTTGTGCTTTCTCAATTCGATAATCGAAGGATAACTCTTCACTTGAGAAAGTAGAAATGCTTGATGCGCTTTCTTGCTCATTCCAATGGCTGTCTTGATATTGGATGTATTCCTCTATTCGGTTCCACCCTTCTTCTGCGGTGAGGTTCGCGATTCTTCGGTCAGTTGAGAAATCAATCCCTTTTTGATCCTTTCGGGAGACATTGTCGTAAAAGATTTGAACAAGCAACCAAAGGTTAATACCGTGGTGTGGAGCTTGTTGAATAAGATCTTTGTAACGACTCCAGGAGTTGGTGATAGATTCTCCATCGGGTTGATGAAAGTGCAGAATTTTGCTCCTAACTGCTGCAGTTCTTCCAGGAGGAAAGAACTTTTTGGTGAACTTAGTTGTAAGTTGTTCCCATGTGAAAATGGACCTTGGAGGGAGCTTATCGAGCCACTCCTTGGCTCGCCCTTGAAGAGAAAATGGGAAAAACCAGAGTCTAGATGTCTCCTTAGATGCTCCGTCGGCATAGATAGCATCAACAATTTTTAGAAACTGTTTGATGTGGTGAATTGGGTTTTCACTGTGGGATCCATGGAATTGACATGCCTTTTGGATTAGCCAAATATCAGACGCATGCAATACCTCATTGATCTGTTCCGAGGGATAGACAATGGCACTGGTGAATCCAGACGCAGAAGGGTAGGAGTATTCCCCAAGGGTTTTCGCTTTAGGAGGATTTATGGGGCTATTGGCTGGAGTGGCAAGAACTTCCTCGTCATTTTGACTCAGATTGTCAATGATGATGGTTTCAGGAGATTGTGGGGAATGAGGGGATTCTTCATCAGATGTAACTTCATCAAAATTGATGGAAGTGCCTTGAAGTTCTGAATCATGGAGAGCTTTTCTTCGCCTATTGAGCTCTCTTTCGGGTTCTGAAAATGGTTCAAGAAGAGTTTTGGTGGAACTGCGGGTTCTAAGTTGCTTAAGGGGGTTTGTATGGGGACGTGGTTGTTGATTATCACCTTCCATGATGAAAAGTGATGGGGTTACGAACAAAAGTCACGAAGAAGGGGGATAGACTAAGAGAAAGCTAAAAATAAGAAAAAAGTTTACTTGATAAGAATCAAGCAAAGAAACCTAAACGAGGTGGACTACTAACTAGCTATTCTATTCCCCGGCAGCGGCGCCAAAAACTTGATAACGTTACACGCGTCGTTCGGGGTCAAGGAAACTTCCTTTTCTTCGAGCAAGTTTTATAACACCCTAGGCAGTGAACCTAATCGTTGTAGAGTAGTAATTAGGGTAAGCCACGGGTATTGATATCGTTCTCTAGGGGAATAGGAGTGCTAGTAAGGAGTTACTACGCTAAGGTTAAGGTTGAGGAAGATTATTTTTTATCTTTTTATGTTTTATGAAAATGGAAAGGTACGAATCTCGGGTATTGGATTTGGGGGGTTGGTATTTCTACCGATTACTCTACTATTATCTAATTATCTAAACCAAGGTTGTGGGAGTCTACGTCTAATTAATGTGTGCTCGTATGATAGTTTAAAGATGTGTTTACTTAAGTTGTATTACTCCTTAATTATCTCCTATTGATGGTTGAGTGTCACGTCTTATTCCTAGTTGCGTTGTGAGTCTAAAGTTGTAGGGTATGCGTTTCTCCCTAACTCTTTGAACTTACCAAAGGGTCTTGTCTACAAACCCACTAGGGATGATAAACTCCTACTCTAAGGCGCTCTTTGGATGGTTTAGCCTACAACTACTCAGGTAATTATATTCTAAGGTTCACAAAGATGAATCAAGCATTAAGTACACAATGAATGACCTATCACATTACTAGATCATTAATCAACTAAGATAAGAAACAACCAATCAATATTCAATAATTAAGTTTCATACTTCCTAAGCAAACACATAAATAAATTAGCCGGACATGGAGAACATGCAAGCATACACACAAATAATCAAAGACATAATTGAATTAATGAAGTAAAGACTTATCTTGATGTAAGATAGGGTTTAAAACCCTAAAATACTGTACAAGACACCTTAGGTTCGGTTTTAGGTTTTACTCCAAAGACTCTCCACATAAAAACTGAAAAATTCGGATTCTATATATAAGATTACAATTGCGACGGCGTCACCTTATGTTTAGTGACGCCGTCGTGTCGCCGCCATTAGGGTTTCGTCTTGGCCACGTTAACCTTGCGATGGCGTCACCTTATGTCCGTGACGCCGTCCTCTTCAGCTTCTGACGTCGTCTGGATTGCATCTAGGCCGTCTGAGTAGCGACGGCCTACTCTTCCACAACTAGACGTCGTCACTTGAAAATACGAATTTTGGGTTCTGGCCCGTCACAACATTTTTGGGACGGCGTCGCCAATAGCACCTGACGCCGTCGCCTTCTAACTTCAGCAACTGTGAGTGCCTCGATTCCGACTTTGGCCATTTTCTTCATATATTCGCGCCTTTTCGTCCAAATAAGTGCCATTCCAGCATTTTGCCTTCACGAGACCTAAAAAGTGAAAAGGAACGATATTAAGCAATAACGGATACAAAAGTGATCAAATAAGGACTTAAACGACCCCTCAAAATGGTACCTTTTAAAACCTTATCAAATATCCCTACACTTGTTATTTGCTTGTCCTCAAGCAAATGTGCTTTTAGCCAATTAATTTATAAGTTAGGGGTCATGAAGCATTAATTCGTTAACAAACTTGGTGACTAGATCCTCCCATGTCTAAATGGAACGAGGGGGTTGTTTCTCAAGCCAATTCTGGGCTTGTCCCTCTAGAGAGAATGGGAACAGAAGAAGCTTAATTGCTTCATGTGGGACATTCTTGTATTTGATGGTTGATGCAATCTTGTTGAACCATCGAATATGTGCATGAGGATCATCCCGCTCAAAACCATAAAATTGGCTTTGGGTTACAAGATTAAGCAACCCGGTTTTGAGCTCAAAGGTATCAGCCACGATGGCTGGGACAACAATGGCATCTCCGTAACCCTCGATGGGTGCTTGGAGAAGCTCATTCATAGGCTTATCTTTTGCCATTACGACAGGGGGTGGTGGTGGTAGACGTTCCTCAGTCACGGCTGAAGGAGCAGAACGTCCTCTACGTTTTCTTGGAATATTTGCAAACTCTGAAAGTGGACTTGTAGAGTTGGAAGAACGAGTGCGCATGCACTAAGTATAAAAATCAGTTTTCAAAACAAATGCGAGGCAAAACGACAAGTGAACTTAAACCAATAATCACAAATGAAATGGCTTCTTTGAAAAAGGTACACCAAATCACAAGGACACAAAGGTAAGTTTTAAATCTTTTGTTCGGGAACTTATTAATGTTCACACCCCCAGTTGGTAGGTGTACTGCCTTGATTTGCGGTGGTTGATTTTTATGTATTAATTAAGTACCACTGAAAAGACGTAGGTATGGATTTGTGCAAAGGGTTTAAAAACTTTTGGACAATATTTTTGGTATCGTCTCGTTTAACCAAATCGTACTGCTTTAAGAATCACCTTAAAGAAAATACAAGATAGAAAACGTTACGATTGTTTTGTTGTTTTATATTTTTGGTGTTGTTAACACTTTAGGAAAAGTGTTAATGAACTTTTTTGAATATGATAACTTTACAAAAAAAACTGTTTACAAATGGTGGTATATGTGCAAGTACGGATCTGAGAATGCTTAAAACACGCTTACAGCCTCCCCGGCAGCGGCGCCAAAATTTGATTCGCTCCAGACAGTCAAGTTTATCACACAAGCTAACCACTTGTGAATGGTCAACCGTAATAAACTTCAAACAGCTCAGAAACAAATGCAATTTCCCTTGGAATATAGTGGATTCCCGGGTCGTTAAGTCCCACGGAGGATTAATGGTGCTAAAACACTTTCAGGTGTCGAATAATTACTAAGGATAGTGATCAGTAAGGATTTTGATTGATAATTACACTACTGATTGATTGGAATTGTATTTGGATACAGAATTGTAAAGCACAACAATCATATAAGACAAACGTAAATACGTACGTATATTAAAAACGTAAACGTACAAAATAAAACGTGAGATCTAAGAAATAAAAGACCTAAAAATATGAAAATGATATTTTTGGAATCCTAAAAATAAAAGAAAATTATTGGAAAAAGAAAATTATTTTTAAAACTATTTATTTAATTATTATTAATTAAAAACTATTTTTAACTATTTAATAATAACCTAAAATATGATAAAATGTGAAATAAAGCTAGAAAAATAAAATTATGGCTTGGAAAAATCTAAAATATTATAAAACTTATTTTAAAATTGAAAATATATTTTTTACACTTTTTATCTATTTATTATTAATTAATTACTATTTATAATACACTTAAATAAAAGAAAATATAAAATTAACCTGGAAAAATAAAATTTTAACTTAGAAAAATCTAGAATATTATAAAACTAATTTTAAAACTGAAAAGATATTTTTTATGTTTTTTATTTATTTTTTTTATTAATTATTTAATACTTTTTTAACTATTTTGAATTTTAATAAATACTAAACAAACAGAGAAAATTATGAAACTTGTTCTAAAAATATATTATGATGACAAAAAACTAAGAAAATTATAAAAACATAAAGTGCTTAATAATAAGCTAAAAAGAAAAATCAAAAAGCTAATTTCTATTAAATAAACGCTATCACTATTTTAAAAATGATGTTTTTGTGATTTTTTATATTTGAAAACTATTTAACTACTGATATTAAGTAACTTTAATGAAAACAAAAATTTTACAACTTAAAAATAAGCTGTTTAATGAGCTTATGAGCTAACAGTGGACTTATGAGCTTATTTTGATATTTTAAGCTCAAATAAGCTTCAAAGCTGAAACCAAAGATAGATTAAGATGTAAACAAGCTAAAACTACTTATATGAAGCTAAAAAGCACAGATAAGAACACTGATAAGCTATAATAAGCAAATAAGCACTAATCCTAAACTAGAAAACCAAACAGGCCTGCAGCCTTTTTCCAAAGCAGTTTTAGCTTAATAAATAAGCTTAAAAGCTAAAAACAAGGACTGAGGTGTCAAGATGAGCTGGTGGGCTTTCTAAAAAGTCCAAGCTCACACTCTATAGCTCACTATTAAGCTTGTGACAAGCTTATGAAAAAGCTTGTGAACCACTGATTAGTTATGTATCACAGAAATGGGACAATCAAAAAGTTTATAGCAGCCCTACCAAATAAGCTAAAAAGTGAAAAACTAAGATTGGAACTTTGAGATGGCTAGGTTAGCTTTCTAAAGAACCAAAATTCACAAGCTAAGGTTTACTAATGAGCTTTTGACAAGCTTGTAAAAATGGCTATAAAACTGTGCACAGGGCACTATTTTGAAAAAGGTTTTAAAAGAAGCTAAGTAAAAAGCTGTTTAATAAGCTAATTAGAAAATATAAAAAATACTAGGATAAAGCTGAGCAATTGAATATTGATATCCCAAAAGCTCAAATCTTGAAAGCTAATATTAAGCCCTATATAAAATTATCTATTTTATTCAAAAACGACCAAACTGAAATTTTGACTTTTTAAGTTACACTATAAAGTTGACTAAAATGAACTTTGATTTGATTCTACTAACTGATTATGATGTATTGAGCTAAAATAAGATGAGATTAAGCTAAAGTAACAAGTTTTAAGCTACTGTGGTGAATTTAACAAGCTAGATCCTAACAGTGAACTAATGAGTTGAGATTAAAGATGATCTTGACTTTTACACTAACAAGGTCTGGTTTTTATGGTATGTTTGAGTTATTTAGACCAAGTGTGACAGATAACACCCAAGAACACTGTCTTGAACACCCTCTAGTACAGTTAAACAAGCTAATCCAAGCAAGCCTTTACTAGACTGTTTTGATGATTTTCAAAACAAAACACAGATTAAGACCATGAAAATGATTCAAGACTTTATAATATCATGTAATAAGACTAAATAAGCACTAAACAACAGTAACAACAACATACAACTCAAGAATGATCTTTATGTTATTATAACTGTTACAATAAAATTTCTAGCAACTACAAATTAAAGAGAACAAGCCTACTGTTTTATTGTTTAATTCTACTTAGCTATAACTAATGAACATAAAGATACAGAGATTCAAGCTTATGAATGACTCAAACAGTGAAATGCCAAAATGAGTAAAAAGCTTACAAGATGAGTCCAGGCACAAAACTGAGAACTGAGGCACACAAACACAACCTGTAGCTTCCCAAGAAGCACTAAACCAAAGGGCAATCCTGTATTCACCCTGCTCCAGCTTTGATCACCATCTCCATGGATTTTTGATTTTTCAACTAATTTTTAGTATTTTTGGTATTTTTTCTTTTTTACTTCTAAACTGATTTTAAAGGTTACTAAAAGCTTTAATAAGCTTTCTGAGGAGCTTATATGGTTTATTCAGTCCTTAACAACAACTAACAATAACATTTGATTATTTTGCGAATTTGAACTTGAAAATGCATAAACTTGAAAATGAAGCTTAACACTGAAATTGAAACTGAAAAAGGTTTTAGATTACACTGAAAACTTGAAATACAAAGCTTGAAAGCTTAAACATACACTTGAAATTGAAATTTAATTAAAACGACATACATTAACTTAAATTAAAACTAGATAGATTTCTCCTCTGCTTCTCCTTCTTTCTTTATAGACTTTTTGGACTCCCCACATGCTTCTGATCATTTCCCATCAACCATCTTGGCCATTGATTCAGTCAAACTCATCTCAACCATTTAAATGAAATTTGGCGCCAAAAGTAGTTTATATAACTTGCAGCCGAATTTTTACAATTAAAGCACTTTGGAAGCTTGTACATGTTGAGGAGACACAAAGGAAAAGGTTAGTAGCCTAGTTGGTATATTTGGAAAGAAAAACAGGGGAAAGGTATGGTTTTGAGGATAAAGTGGTGGAGATGCATTAACTGCGGTTGTGGGCTAGTATAGGAGGGGGGATGAGCTGGTGAGATTAGGCAGTGAGGTGGTGGTGAGGTGGTGGAAAACCACCCTGGTTTTGGTTTTACAGTTGAGGTGAAGGAGATGAACAGTGTGACTGGTTTTGGGTGGGGTGTTGACCATTTGACCGTTTTATATATTAAGCTGGGCTGGGATTGGTATTGGGCCAAGGGTTAAGGGATTGGGTTGGATTTGGTTTTGATAATACAAAAGGGTCCGTTTGTTGTAGCTTATAAACACAAGGACCATTCATGTAATTCCACCAAAGTTAAGGGGTTGAACCTACCCATTTTCCAAAGCTAATACAAGGGTTAAACTTGCCAAGCTTCAATAGTACAAGGACCTCAATTGATAATTTCCATTTTTACACTTCCAGGGACTAAATCTGCCAAACTTTGAAACTTGAGGGACCAAACATGTAAATTCTCCAAAAGTTCACCATAAGGACCAATTTTGCCATTTATGAATAGTACAAGGTTTATTTTTGATTATTTTCACTTTTTAAATTCACCAAGGACTATATTTGACATTTTTCAGAGTTCAGGGACCAAAGTTGTAATTTTGCAATTTTTGAACTTTGAAGGGTTTGTTTTGACAACTTTTGAATCTCATGGACCTTAAATGATATATGCTTAGTTTTGATTTACCAGGGACTAGATTTGACAACTTTTGAAACTTGGGGGACTAAAACTGCCAATTATGCAAACTTGATACGTTTTTCATCTGTTTTTGGTATTTTTGCATTTAAAACACATAAAACACTTATTTGTGATATTTTGATCATTTTGATGCTTTTCTGAGTGTTTTCAGATGTTTTTGGCATTCTAAACGGTACAAAAATGATGAGTATTTGCAGACTCATCAATGCATTTCTTACTGTCAAGCATGAGTGTGGTCTATGTGCTGACTACTCCTATTCCTGATGATGGTGATGATGCTACTGTGGAGCAGATCAGGAGGAGGAGCAAGTGGGAGAATGATGACTACATATGCAGAGGTCTTATTCTGAATGGTATGTCTGATTCTCTGTTTGATATTTATCAGAACTCTGAATCTTCCAAAGAACTGTGGGATTCCTTGGATGCCAAATATGTGGCTGAGGATGCATCAAGTAAGAAGTTCCTTGTTAGTAATTTCACAAATTACAAAATGACTGATTCAAGACCAGTTATGGAACAATACAATGAACTTTTTGGAATACTTGGAAGGTTTACACAACACAATATGCACATGGATGAGGCTATTTCAGTCTCTTGTGTTATTGATAAACTTCCTCCTTCTTGGAAAGATTTCAAGCATATCTTGAAACATAAGAAAGAGGAATTAACTCTGGTTGAGTTGGGCAGTCATCTGCGCATTGAGGATTCTCTCAGGGTGCAGGATAATGACAAGCCAAAGAGTAGCAATGCTAATGGACCATCTGTTGTCAATATGGTGGAGCATAACAACTCCACCAGGTACAATGACAACAAAGGCAAACGTAAATATCATGATAACACAAGGGCAGATCCTAACAAGAAGGCAACACCTACTTGTTGGAAATGTGGCAAGACTGGTCACATTAAAAGGGACTGCAAAGGTGTTAATGTTGGTAGTAAAGCCAATGGATCAGGCACTAAAGGTTTAGGGAGTGGTGGTTCAGCCAACTCACTGAAAGGTCAGAATATGTTTAATAAGTCTTTTCAGATTTATTATGTTACATATGTATCTGAATCTTTTTATGTGCAGGATGATGATGTTGCGTGGTGGGTTGACTCTGGTGAAACAGTTCATGTGTGCAAAGATAGAAGCTGGTTCAAGACTTATGAGTCACTGAATGATGGTTCTATTCTTCACATGGGAAATGAGTCAACAGCCTTGGTGCATGGTCGTGGTTGTGTAGATCTTAGGTTTAGTTCAGGAAAGATTGTAACTTTGTTTGATGTTATTCATGTTCCTGATATCAGGAAGAACTTGGTTTCAAGTAGTATTTTGAATAATTATGGTTATAAACAAGTTATCGAGTCTGATAAATTTGTGATTTCTAAGCATGGTGTTTTTATTGGTTTTGGTTATTTATGTAATCAAATGTTCAGGCTTAACATTACCACTGATAGTGCATTTATTTCCACTGATAGTGTTAATTCAGCCTGTGTGTCCACCTCTGACCAGACTGTTTCTACCCTGTGGCATGCTAGACTTGGTCATGTTTATTATAAAAGGTTGCAAGATATGTCTAAGGATGGATTGATCCCAGCCTTTGACATGGACACTGAAAAGTGTAAAACTTGCATGTTGACCAAGATTACCAAGAAACCTTTTCAGGATGTTAGTCGTGAGACTAAGCTCTTGGAGCTTGTACACAGTGACCTGTGTGATTTGCATGCCACTCCCTCTTTGGGGAACAAGAAGTACTTTGTGACATTTATTGATGATGCTTCTAGGTTTTGTTATGTTTATCTGTTACATTCCAAGGATGAAGCATTAGATAAATTCAAAGTATTTAAAACTGAAGTTGAATTACAACTTGGGTCTTTGATCAAAAGATTAAGGACTGATAAGGGAGGTGAGTACATGGATACTCTGTATTTTCAGTCTGTTGGAATAATCCATGAAACGACTGCCCCTTATACTCCTCAGCAAAATGGTATTTCTGAAAGGAAAAATAGGGTGCTGAAGGAGATGGTTAATTCCATGTTGTCCTATTCAGGACTGAGTCAAGGGTTCTGGGGTGAAGCTATGTTAACAGCTTGCTATTTGCTAAATAGGGTTCCCAACAAAAGGAACAAGGTTACCCCTTATGAACTCTGGACTAAAAGGAAACCCAACCTGAACTATCTCAGGGTCTGGGGTTGTAGGGCTGTTGTAAGACTCCCTGATCCAAAGCAAAAGACTTTGGGTGAAAGAGGCATTGACTGCATCTTTGTTGGATATGCTGAGCATTCCAAGGCTTTTAGATTCCATGTTATAGAACCTAATGAACATGTTTCAGTTAACACAATAATTGAATCAAGGGATGCAGACTTTGATGAGAATAGATTCTCATCAGTCCCTAGACCAAGTCAGAGGATTCTTAATAGAACTCATGACACTGGTGTATCAGAGGTCCCTGATGATGAACCATCAGTGGTCCCTGATGAGGCTGTGGTTCAGCAACCTGAACCTGTGCTTAGGAAGAGCAAAAGGGTCAGGACTCCAAAGTCATTTGGACCTGAGTTTCAACTATACTTAGTTGAAGGAACCAGGGATGAGGTCTCAGACCAATACTCCTATTGCTTCGTTGTTGAGGATGATCCCAAGACATTTGAAGAAGCAATGAAGTCCCAGGATATTGCTTTCTGGAAAGAAGCAATCAATGATGAGATGGATTCCATCATGGGCAACAACACTTGGGTGTTGGTTGATCTACCACCAGGTTGCAAGCCTCTGGGTTGCAAATGGATTTTCAAAAGGAAAATGAAGGTAGATGGAACTATTGAAAAGTTCAAGGATAGATTAATTATTCAGGGCTTTAAACAAAAGTCAGGAATAGACTATTTTGATACTTATGCCCCTGTGTGTGACAACTCGCAATTTCAAGTCATTTCTCAAGTTTCACTATTTCATCATTTATCGTAAACTAGGTTTACGTGTTCCAAATTCGCGTAACCTTAATGGTTTAGCGGCGAATTCATGATCATATCATCACGGACATTTCATATAGACTAAGTTTAGTCTACATTTCATTAGCATCATTTTCATCATGTTAGTTCATTCATGATTTTTCATTTCACCTTAAACGCGTAAATTTTATATTAAATAAACGTTATCGCGTAAGTTATTATTTTGAACATTTAATCCGATGCTTCCAAAAATGATCCCGATATATTTTTATACTTACATTTAGTTTATAAAAACTATATTTTGAGTTTACCTAGTGTTTTAAATTTATTTTGTATATAAATCGTTAAATTTATATTATTACGACGTTTTTCTTAAAAACTACACGATAATTATTATATCACTCAAATTTTACAAGAAACATATTTTTACAATTTTTATAACTACAATATATTTTACTTTGGCCTATTAAAACTTATTTGTAGTCAATACTACTCAAATTTCACCAATATATACAAGTTACAACATCTTGTACTTAACCACATTTTACTTACATCTTTATATATATACAATAAAGAAAAGAAAAAAAAAAAGTATTTTTGAGATACATCCCCCCCCCCTAAAACCGGCCATGTGGGGAGGGTGTATGCATTTATTGATTGGTAATTATTTTTCTTACAAAACTAGATCCATACTCAACATTTCTCTCACACTTCATTTCATTCACAATCAATAATGCTAAGTCAGTCAAGATAGTTTCTTTCTCTCTTCCTTTCTTTGTTCAAAACCGGCCAAGCCATAGATTGAAGAAGAAATCATCAAAGTTTTTCCATAATCAAGTTTTTACAATCTAGTTATACTCTTATTAAAGGTTTTGAAATAAAAACCTAGGGTGTTTAGGTTAATCCTTGTTCTAATCACCTCATCAAGTAACTAGTAAGCATATCACTTTCATTTTACATCTTTCATTTTCATATCATATTTATTTCTTCATTTTTTTAGCAAGCATGCAAGACTTATTGTTACTTATACCATTTTTACATTGTTTTTAAGAGTTTTATATATATAAGTCATCCTATAATCTATCCCTTGTTATATATTAGTCTTGATGATGTCTAGGAACCCATGACACCCTAAGAAGGTGTATGGTAGGATTAGAATAGCTTTGGAGTTGTTTTGAAGGGATTGGAATAGGTTTAGTATGAGAAAAACTATTTTCGACAAGTATATAAAGTGGTCTGATCTTATTTTGTTTTTCTGGAAAATCCGACAGTAGGCACGAATTTTTGGCCTAAATATTTAGAAAATATACTTTAAAACGAATCCGTGGCCGCTTGAACGGATTAAAACGGAGTTATAACGAAGAAGTTATGAATTTTTCAAGTTTGACGACGAAATATATATTTTCTGAAAATTTCAGCAAACTGTTTTTGCTTTGTACGAGTCAAAAACGAGTCTTAAGCTTTATAAATTATTTCGACTTATCAAAAATATATTAGTATACTTTGATACGAAGCTAAGGACGTATAATACGTAGAAAACGGATTTGTAACGACTAAAATATACACGTTTTTATGAAGTTGCCGTAACTTTACTTTTAGAAAAACTATATTATTTTTATTTGTCAAGTGTTACGGTAAACAAAACGACCATGTTGAAGGCTATGTTTAACGTAGACGTAGAACTTTTTGTAACGAGATGTCTTCTAATAAAATCGAGATCACCAAGCATATTTTTCAAAATGACCAACCGTTTGTATAGCGGAGTTGTAATAAATTATTTACGGTTGCTTAAACTTTGCCGAAACTCACTTTTTAAACCACATTTGGACAAAATCACCATATTTAACCTCTATTATCTTTATGTTCGAGACCTCTATGACGAAAACTCATGTACTAAAACTTCTAGATTTTGATACAAGCTTTCCAAAACCGTTGAGTTCGTTTCCTAACGTTCGACGTACACCGTTTTACGACTAGCTTTTCGAAGCCATTTTTGTCACTTTCATGAAATTTCCAACGACATTATTTTACGACGAAAAGTTAAAATTTCACAATAAATCATTAAGAAAC
Source organism: Chrysanthemum seticuspe (assembly GCA_019973895.1). NCBI lineage: Eukaryota > Viridiplantae > Streptophyta > Magnoliopsida > Asterales > Asteraceae > Chrysanthemum > Chrysanthemum seticuspe. The sequence continues at coordinate 346,716,828 of BPTQ01000006.1, forward strand.
TATGGTAGGATGACATTTTGACGTAAATACTTGTAAAGTAATTTAAGAATGGTCAAGACGTCAAAAGAGTATTTTTCGACGATAAGTATTATTTTCAAAACTCGCAAATGGTATAAATAACATACGAAATGCATGCATAACATTATATCATGACTTATTACATATCACATCATTCATAATAGGTCAGTTTCGAGATTCACGCTACATTTCAGTGTGCTCACTTTTGTCATCGCATCACTTCATCAAGTGAGTTTTCATAGCCCCTACTTTTGTATGTTTTGAACTATTTTGGGGGAGATGCATGCTTAACTATTTTTCACTAGTACTTTAGATTTTTAAGGATAACTTCTATCATGATCACCATTGTTTCAAAACTGATTGTTGTACTATATTAGTTGTGCTTGTTTGTTTGGTATAGTTCTACGTCGTATAAAGTTCTATGTCAGTTGACTACTGATACATCGTCGTATAAAGTTCTATGTCAGTTGACTACTGATACATCGTCGTATAAGGTTCTATGTCAGTTGACTACTGATACATCGTCGAATAAAGTACTATGTCAGTTGACTACTGATACATTGAGTTAGGTGCTATTGATTATGTGTTATTGTTCTATGTTGAGTTAGGTACTATTGTGAATTCATTTTACATCATGTGTTTGAACATAAACTACACATATTTTGGCAGTGGGTTGTGAACACACAGGTTGCAAGTTTTGTATGGGCGGAACTTGGAACTGGGTGGATTTACAATGCCTTTGCATGCATAAACGACTTTGAAAGGCTTTACATTTCAACACAAACTCTATGAACTCACTCAACCTTTGTGTTGACACTTTTTAGCATGTTTTATCTCAGGTATCTAAGGCATTCACTTCATGGCATGCATTTGGACAAATTATGGAGTCGTGGTGACGACGCGTCTCACTTGGGTTTTATGTACTTTAAAACATCGTTTGAATTGTAACAAACTTATTTCCGCACAAGTTGATTTTCATTTGGGACCTACTTTGTAAACTCTGATTGTTTTATTAAATCAAACGATGTTCTTTTCAAACGACACTTTAGGTCGTTCAATATAACTGTGATGCTATGACAGTCAATCCCCAGGAATTCCATTCCGCTGCAAAACAGGTAATTTGGGGGTGTGACACTGTGGCTCGTATCAGTACCATAAGACTGTTGATTGCTTTGGCATCTATTCACAATTTGGTTATTCATCAGATGGATGTGAAGACAGCTTTCTTGAATGGTGAATTGGAAGAGGAGGTTTATATGAACCAACCTTAGGGCTTCATCTTGCCTGATAATGAAAACAAGGTGTGTAAACTGATTAAGTCTCTTTATGGACTTAAGCAGGCACCTAAGCAATGGCATCAAATATTTGATGAAGTGGCTTTGTATAGTGGTTATGTTCTTAACCAAGCTGACAAATGTGTGTATAGCAAATTTGATGAATCTGGTAAAGGAGTCATCATTTGTCTATATGTTGATGACATGTTGATCTTTGGCACTGACCAAAATCAGGTTGACCTGACAAAGGAAATTTTGTCATCAAGGTTCTCCATGAAGGACATGGGGGAGGCTGATGTTATCCTTGGTATTAGGATTAAACATGAAAGTAAAAGAATTTCTGTCTCCCAGTCTCATTATATTGAGAGTGTACTGAGGAAAATCATTTACTTTGATTGTACTCCAGTGAGTACACCTATGGATACTTGTGAGAAGCTGATGCCTAATCATGGCAAGGCTGTATCTCAACTTGAGTATTCTAGGGTAATTGGCTGCCTGATGTATGCCATGACTTGTACAAGACCTGATATTGGTTTTGCAGTGGGAAAATTGAGCAGGTATACTAGTAATCCTAGTGCTCATCACTGGCAAGCAGTTCAGAGGGTACTGAAGTATTTGAAGAGAACTATGGATTATAGTCTCTCATATACTGGCTACCCATCAGTGTTGGAAGGTTACACTGATGCAAGTTGGATCAGTAACACTGAAGAAAATTCGTCTACCAGTGGCTGGGTATTCCTACTTGGTGGAGGCGCAATTTCTTGGGCATCCAAGAAGCAAACTTGCATCACCAGTTCAACAATGGAATCTGAATTTTTGGCTTTAGCAGCTGCTGGTAAAGAAGCTGAATGGTTGAAAAACTTGCTTTTTGAGATTTCATTGTGGCCTAAACCTATAGCACCTATTTCTATCAGATGTGATAGTGCAGCTACATTGGCTAAGGCTTATAGCCAGATGTACAATGGTAAGTCTAGACACTTAGGTGTCAGGCATAGCATGATTCGTGAGCTTATCATGAATGGGGTGGTATCTATCGAGTTTGTTAGATCTCAACAAAACTTAGCTGATCACTTGACGAAGGGTTTGGCTAGAGACTTGGTTATAAAGTCTGCTAAAGGGACGTGTTTAAGTCCAACTTAGTCACTGAATGCTAGGACACCCAACTCTCTCATGAGGAAACTTAGGAGCTGAGTTCAATGTGGAAAGCTGAACATTCAGTGGACTGGAGCACATGTTTTATATACATCCCAAGGTTGTGCTCAGAACCTGCTGAAAGGAGGATGAAGTCTTTACTTCTTAATGGTTAATTTTCATTGAAAAAGTGCTTGGCAGGAGCATGAATAAAGAGGAACCACCTATGTAAATGTTGAAGTTTTGCTGCTTCAGGAAGCTTTTGGACATTTAGCTTTTACAACATTTATGAATTTGGATATGGACACATGGCTTGTATAGTGTCAGGAGCTTTTAAGTATTTGAAAACTTATGTGTATTTTATCTTCAGGTATTCAAATGGGTTGAAAGGTTCAATTCTTAGAACACCCTGATTCTCGAATATTTGAACGTGTAATTTACTAAGATGGAAATTCAATCCTCAGGACATTTTCGTTTATGCAAATGTTTTGCTTGATGTTTATTTTCATGCAAAGGAAGTGAACTAAATTTGGGGAGGATTGTTGGAAAATTTAGTGCACTTGTGGGATTAGTTCACACCTTGTAATGGGTTAGGAGGTACGGAGTGTACACCCATAAGGTCCATGAACACCCTGACTCTAATAGTGGTTTATATTGGTAGTGCTAGTAGAAAGTACTGCTTGTGGAAAGTACTGCTGGTGAAAGTACTGCTTGTGGAAAGTACTGCTTGTGGAAAGTACTGCTTGTAGTTTCCACTGATAAGCAGTGTTTCCACTGATAAGCAGTGTTGTTTCCACTGATAGCAGTGTTTCCACTGATAGCACTATGAAAGTACTGATATAAGTACTGATAAATGGCAGTTACAACTGCATTATGACCACGTTTAATTGGTCATGTAACCACTAACGGCTATAATGGGGATAATTATGAGGCTATTAATGGGCCGATTAATACTCATAATTCCATTGGAATAGCTCACGAGTAACCTCCTATAAATAGGAGATCTGATTATGCTGAGAGATACACAGAGAACACTAAACACTTATAAGCGCAAGGGTTATTGAATTGTGCCTAATTCTATAACAGCATTTGGTCTTATCCCAAGTAGATATTCATGTAACCCAGGCATTAGGGTCGAATAGTTTACTTTGGAAAGTGATCACACGATTCCAAGTGATATCCTGTAACCACCAAGTGGTATCTGTTACTGCTGACCGTTTGTTTGTTTCTGCTGAACAGTTGAGCATTTCTGCCGAAGTTGATTATCTTAACCCTGTTCTGGGAGATATCCGCCAACAAATTTGGCCATAAGTTCATTATGCCTTGGGTTTATCAGAAGGTTGTGATTTTGGTTTTGCTTGAACTTTAGTTTATTAGAAAAAAGTCATGATTTGCTTGATGTTATTGTGGTTTTGTGGTTAGTTAAAAGAGGTTCTGAGTTTAAAAGTTTGGGTGTTTGGAATGTATTCGGGTGGATTTGGGCAACGTATTCGGGTGGATTCGGCCTGCTAAAAATTGTATATGCCAAACATACATGCTGGCCTATAAGACTTGCGGCACACTAAAGTTGCCTTATTTATATTTGGGCGCCCTTATATGATGAAATTTTACGCGGTTTTTGAGATATTGCTTATTGAAAGTGCTTATCAAACTATAATTGTTGCCTTTGATACAATAAATAAGCACTTTTGGGAGTGCTTAGGATTGTTTATCAGATTATTTGAAAGTGAAATAAGCTAAGATGGTTTATCACATTATTTGAGAGTTGCTTCTTTCAAAATTGCATATGATCTAATGATTTAAAAAAACATATGCATTTCTAATAAGCAAACTAAAATAACCACAGAGTATATAGGCTCAATGAGAGGTGTTATCAATGTGATAATGGTAACCCTAAGATTGTTCTTATCAAAGATAGGTAAACCAGTTTCTTTTTGCTTAAGACGTACTATAAATAATATGTAAAAACACTTAAAATGAACTTATTTGGGAACATAAATCTCGCCTGACATACACTGATATCTTATGCAGTCTTACTCATTTTTGGTTTCTCATTATAGGGTTAAACGAGAGGAAGCTAAAGTCACTGTTTGGGAGAACTTGCAGAAAGCAAAGGCAGAAGCTTCTATTCATAAACTTGAGGTTTTTAAAAACTTGAGCCTTTCTTTATTAGTTGTTTGAGATTTTTAACTTTTGGCACTCTACTTATTTTAGTAATTAGTTTTTTTTTTTTTTTTTTTTTTTTTTTTTTTTTTTTTTTTTTTTTGTGCATAAGTAATGTTTAACATTTTAAAAACTATGTTGCTGATGTTCATATATTTGGATGGTAGGAAGGATGCCTGCAGTTGGTGCCAAAGGCGCTTTTAAGAACCCAACAGAGTTAAATGCCAATAACAATTCTTCGCGAGAAGAAAAACTGGTATGTCATAATCTCATATTTGACAAGAAACAATTACATCAAAACTTTCATGAAAACCAAGAGCTGAGCTATTCGTATAATTATTGCTTTACCATCAATTGATGAACCAAACGTTGTTTCATAGTTGTTTTGAATCATTCTAAATTCATCTTCTGTTTTAGATGCAGATTTCGCATGGATTCCATGTCTGCATGATTTCAGGTACGTAAACAAATTACTGATATGCCCTATGATCATGAGCGATGATTAATTCTTCAAACGTAATCGTGTAGGATTAGTGACTATATTATTGCATTGTTTCAGGATAAAAACCGCGCATCATTAATTCACAAACATATTTCAGGTACGTGTACATTCAGTTACACATAGACTTTTCGGATTTGAACAAAGTAAATGATGATTTTTCTATATTTGTCTGTCTCTGTTGGGATTATGTTTATTAAGTAGGAATATCAGTTGGTAAACACATGCCAAGTGCCGAGAAAATGTGGAGCACTTTCTCCACCATTGGAGATATTGCTTTTACGTATGCTTGCTCTTGAATTTAAAAGGGATTTTAATTTTATGAGAAAGTTTAAGACTTAATTTTAATGATATTCAACCGCATAAGGTATGACCTCATAATCTTTCACACATTATTGATTATTTTGAAACAGGGTTGTTTTTTTTTATTGATATCAGTTTTTTGTGATATTTGCAGATTCTAGCTTTCAAGTTTCAAGATTTAGGTGCTCTAACAACTTGATGACTTTTTTCCCCTCAAGATGGTTTGATAAGATATTATTTGAGTCTTTGTATTTTATTGAATATTTCCTAACATAAAGCTTATAAAGCTTATTATCTTGAGTAATTTAAATCTCACTATGTTTCATTAGTACTATCTTGATTAATGTGAAGTTATGGTTATGAATGTATTTATGCCATTATGAATGAACCTGCATTTTTTATAAGCAAATGCCTGATGTTAAAGTTCAGTTAAAACTTTTTCTGCTATTGCAAATCATTGTTACTACGTGTATATCAGCTGTTATTTGTTTCAAAAGCATTTACATTCTTTAAGTTGTTCGCGACTTTGTATCGCTTTGCAAAATAAAAGGTTCCTCGCAGCAACGCGGGGGTTAACCTGCTCGTTGATCTATATTTGACAAGTGTGGGATACACATATATACATAACTGATATTTAACAACACTTTTGAGGTGAAGTTTGTTAACCCTTTTTTTTTTTTTTTTTTTTTTTTTTTTTTTTTTTTTTTTTTTTTTTTTGGTAAAATGCTACCGATGTTAATATGATACTTAATCTCACTTTTGATTATATAATGGGCCGTTTAGTTTGTTGCTAAGAATCATAATGTCTATTGAATTTGCTATGGGGTAGAATAACAATAGATACGAAAAAGTGTATAGATATTTGAATTTTGTAGTGAAAAAGAGAGGGGCCTGCGGGAATGAATTTCATAGATATCAAATTGGTGTGTAATGAATCCATGACTATGATATATTCATTTTATTACTGGGGTCACAAAACAAACATTTTTAATCACTTTAATAGTAATAGTCTCATTGCTATAGCGAGATACCAAACGCACCCTAAAAAACATTAATTCCATAGTCATTTCTCCCAACAGTACATGTTCTACAAATCATACGTGTGAGATCACATTTCTTAATCCAAATCCATTATTTAATACTTTAATTAATAAAAAAACAAACGCATCTATAAAACAAGTAATTTCGTACTTGTTCATGGTTCTCGTTTCTTATTTTCTTTTTGTTTGTAGGTTTATTTCAAATTAAAGTGCCTTCATCGTGTTTGTTTAAATCTATATATTATGTTGGTGGATGTATTGTTATGAAAAATCAATTCAGTTTGTAAAAAGGAAAAATAATTCGACAGGACTTCTGAAAAACATTGGTCATCAACCATTATTGCAAGTAGGGTGATGAAACGTGGTAGGTAAACGCAGAGCAATCAGTACCATCGTGCTTGTTTAAATCTATATATTTTGTTGAGTGTTTGGATTCGCTTAGGAAGGTGATTTGTACATTACAATAAATGATTGACACACTCAAATTTTGAGTGTTTGCATATTTATATTTTTATATTATTTTTAGTTATTTTATCTTTTAAGGGTATAAATATTCAAACACATAAAATTTGAGTATGCCAATCATTTATTGGGTTGTACAAATCACTTCCCATTGGCTTATGTTTATTATTTTTTCCGTTTTAAAATTTAAGTCTATTTTGACTTTTTCAAAATCTTTTTATTTCAACTTTGACCCTAATTATTTTTTTTTCATGATATATAATAATTGATGCAAAATATATAAATAGACTTATGTTTTAAATGCATTTTAATTGGTATACTTTTTACGCAGTGTTATATAACAAAATAATAATAATAATTAATGTCATATTGGGAAAGAAAAGACTTTGAAAAATAGAAAATGAACTTATATTTTTGGACGGAGAGAGTAACTTATTAAATATTGTTTGTTTTATAGATATAAATTAGTACACGTGAGTTAGGATCGAACTTGAGACCACGGGATTACACACTTTGCGTATGAGAATTAAAGTTAATAATTAAATGTAATATTTATATTTATTTATTAATTAAACGAAATAACTATAACGGACGTTAAGTAATTAGTTGTAATCAACTAACGGTCATTAAATGTAATTGGAAAGAACTAGATTGCAAATATTGGGAAGGTTCCGGAATCCCCTTGTGGGATAACACCACCGATCGGCCAAGGGAAGGAAACCCAACCCAACCAAACTCAAACTTGTTCACCAAGTTTAGTTTAGTATATATACAAGGCTATGGGTCTTATGTTTTGCATCTCTTGTACTCATTAAGCTAAAACCTAAATTGTTTTGTGTGTTTTCTTGCTAAAACCGATCGACATACACCTTGTGGGTGTCGATCCTCTTCTTTTCAAAATCAAAGTTATTTGTTTGATTAAAACTAGCATTTCTTTAATTCGGTATAGTACGTGTGTACAAGAAAGTGGTACTAACACATTATTGTTAGTATTCTTGGCTTGAATTACAAAATCGGTAAGGGGTAATTCACATAATCCTATAAACCCAAATTAGGGTTCATCCAATTGCTAGTTTTGTGGATTTGATTCTTGTTCGGCTATAATCAAGAAAGGTACGCATATTATTTATTGAATATCATGATATATAATTTCAACAGTGGCATCACGAGTCATTGATTTTAATGAGTAATTAACTACTAAACGCGTAAAAAAAGAATAATTGTATGTTGTTTGATATGTTTAATCTAGTGTTTTGTTTAATTTTTTTGCATGGGTCGATTTTTTTTATTAATATGGGGCGTACCCCATTTTTTTTGTAGTCGATTCATTAAAAAAAATTTAGGGTTTTAAATTGTTTGTTAACCTTATCGAAACCTAGAATTAATATATATGTTACATGATTAATTCATGAATAATATGTTATGTAACATGGAATATGTGAAGTCCCAAACCTTGGATCTAGAACACTTAGCTTGCAAACGTGTTAGTTGCCTTGGATGGTTCCAAAACAACAATGAGAAACTTTGTTGTAAATGCACACAAGTATGCGAAATCTACTTGAATGCACTTAGAAGATTAAAGTAAGAACAAGTATAACACCAACAGCTTCAATATTATTAAGCAATAATACGAGTACTCTCCTAGTACTAGGGTTAACAAAACCTTGAAGCTCTTCTTAAGACGGCTATGAATATAAGATGTTTGTTTAACCTAGCTAGGATCTCCTTTTATACACTAAGGAGATCCCTTACAGAGATAACTATGGACTAAGTATATCATATCTTCTATTGGAATAGAAGATATGTTGTTACAACCCTTACACGACATTCCTTACTTAGAACAGTACAAACTTAATACTATCAATACTAATATTATCACTATCAGTACTAAATAGTTAATACTTATCATATAACGCTATCAGTACTAACTCTACTGAAATAAGTATTAACTCCAAAAAGCGTATTTCCCAACAATCCTCTCCTAAACTTGTGATTGGGTTTCATAATCACAAGTTTTCTTCAGTCTTTGAGGATTCTTCCAAACTTCACTTTCTGCTAGGTCTTCCTGCCTGGTCATAAATCTTCAACAACAACTCCTTAGCCATTTCTACTGCATTGCCCATCTTTAGCCCTGCTGAAAGCATTTCCAGAAGTGTTCCTAAGGGACGTGGGTAAGTTCTCTCAACCAGCATGTATATATCTGTCCCATTGCGTGTAGTAACCAAGTGTAGTCCACATGAATCAATCAAGGTCCAAGTTGGTACTTCATCTCCAGATTGATACTTCCATTGTTCTCCTGATGGATCTGGTTCAAAGATATTCTGTAACTCATAAAGTAATTCCCGATCCTTGTCATTATCTGGATCTCTATTCTTGAACTTGTTCTTGACCAACTCCCATAGCTTGAGCAAAATCATCCCTGTCAATAGATGCAAATAGATCCACCAGATATAAATAAGCACTTGTCCTTCCACCTGCTCTGTGAATCTGCCAATGCCTCTTTCCATCTTCAGTGTAGATATCCCAGCCAAGAATTGGATACATAGTGTTGATGGGCTCTGAATATAGTGCATCTTCTGGAGATTCAATTAACATCATCTGATTAAGTTCCTCTTCAGTGAGTCCACCTTCATCTTCAGATGCTTTCAGTCTTTTGGGTGCAGATGAGGAACCTCCTTCTTCAGATGGTCTTTTGTAACTTGCAATGGGATCAATGGGTTATGGGCTTCTAGTGAAATTATCATCTGACATAGATCTAAAGTTGAGTATGTTTCTTTGAGTTTTCTCAACAAGCTTTTGAAGAGTCTCCCAGGCCAGTGGATTGATTTGCTTCAAGGTTATCCTGTATTCACCTTGATATTTAATGTATTTGCACAGGTACATCTTTTGTTGACTTTTGTTAGGAGGTTTTGATGCCTTTTCAACTTCCCTTTGCTGTTTGAATTGGCTCTGTCTTCTAGCCAATATTTTACTAAACAACTGAGCTGATTCATTAACACTTTTTCCCTGATCTTGTTGCAGCTTCTGTTGTACCTCCTAAGTAGCTTCAACTTTGGCTCTCATGTCATCCCATGTTTGCCAATCTTCTTCAATTTTAGCCATCTTTTTCTTCTCTTTCTCATCACCCTCTTTCTGCAATTCTTGCTCATCCCACTCTGCTGCAAGTTTTCTTGTTGCTTCTTCATTCAATCTCTCAATCTCAGCCCTGGACAACTTCTTTTTCTTTGGTTCTTCTTCAAGTATCCCTTTTATGTTGGGAATAATACTAAGAGTTACCACTGCTATTAGGATAAATATTATGTATCCGTGTATTGATAAGTATAGAAAAGATCTTGTGTATATTCTATATTGTTAGGTTTATACTTATCTTGTAAAGGACTCCTTGTGCTATAAAAGGAGATCCTAGGTCATTGCTTAGTATACGAATTATTCATATTAGCTTCAAGGTGTAACCCTAGTGATAAGCAAGATCACTCGTATTATTTCTTAATAATATTGGAGCTTTGTGTTTATTGTTCTTACTTACATTACATCATATAATCTGTCTTCTAAGTATTACTAAGTATATTCCGCGTGCTTATTAATATAACTCAAAATATCACTAACACAAGGTGTGTGTTTAGATCCATCAAGTGGTATCAGAGCGAAGGTTCTAATATTTTGATTTAGAAGATCCAAGGAATACGCTTAACCTACTCGCTCAATTAAATGGAGATGGAAAACAACCAGTCCAACTCTTCTACTCCAAGACTTCCTAAGCTCAAACTTAATGAGTTTTAGATGTGGAGGATAATGATTGAGCAATACTTTCTCATTCAAGACTATGCTCTATGGGAGATCATCTTAACTGGTGATTCTTTCAAGCCTGTGACGAAGACTCAGAAGGTTGGTGACACAGATGTTGTGACAGTTCTGTGCCTGAGACTAATATTGAAAAAGCACTGAAGAAGAATGATCTAAAGGCTAGAAGTTTGTTGCTGATGACTCTTCCTAGAGACCAGATCATAGTATTCAACAAGTTCAAGACAGAAAAAGAACTTTTTGAAGAGATTTGCTCATTGTTTGGTGGTAATGATGCTACAAAGAAGACACAAAAGACATTGTTGAAGCAAAGTTATGAAAACTTCTCTGCTTCAAGCAATGACTCACTTGATAGCATCTTCACCAAACTCCAGAAGATTGTTACACAACTGACCGTGTTTGGCATTGAGGTAGAAAAGGAAGACCTCAATTTGAAGTTTCTAAGAAGTTTGCCTTCAGAGTTTCATACTAATGTTACAGTCTGGGAAAATAAACCAGATATTCAAACAATGAAGCTCAATGATCTTTACAACAACTTCAAACTCATTGAACAGAGATTGAAGAAGGCTGGGAAACTTGGTACAAGTTCAAGCAGCTGGCTTTGATGTCAACCTCTGTTGACTGTGATGATTCTGAAGATGACTGTGATGATGATATTGCCACTGCTGGTTCTATAGTTTCCACTGGTAATGTTAGTGTTACCACTGCAAGTTCAAAGAAGAAGATTGCTGGTATTGGAGATCCTACCTTTTATGCTTTTATCTCCACTCAAGTTAATGGCTCTATATTAACTCATGAAGACATAGAGCAAATTGATGAAGATGACTTGGAGGAGATGGATATAAAATGGCAAATAGCTCTTCTTAGCATGAGGGCTAGGAAATTCTACAAGAAGACTGGCAAGCCAATTCACATCAATGGTGGTGAAACTGCAGGCTTTGACAAAAAGAAAGTAGAGTGTTTCAATTGTCACAAGTTGGGGCATTTTGCTAGGGAATGCAGAAGACCAAAGATGAAGGACAATAGGTCTACTTGGTACAAGCAAAAGAAAGAACCAACTGTGGAAAAACCAAAGGCAATGTTGGCAATTGATGGTGTGAGCTATGATTGGAGTTTCATGGCTGATGAACAAGAGGAAGAACCTTCAGATGCTGCTCTTGTGTCTACTGAATTTGCTCTCATGGCTTTCTCTGACTCTGAGGTACAAAACTTTGAAAGTTGTTCTAAAACATGTAGGGCTGCTAGAGAAGTTGAAAGACTTAATGAATCTTATGAAAGTCAAAGAACATAGTTGTTTGCTGCTAATTATGCTCTGTCAAACCTTAGGAGAGGTATAGCTGTATTAGAAAAACAACTAGAGCACTATAGAGATAATGAGTCAAAATATAATGATGATATGATTCTTCTTAGAAGAGAGGTAGATCATACAACAGCTGTGAATTAGGCTTTCAAAGAAGAGCTTGAAAAACTTAGAAAGAAAAATGAGAATGTCAATTTAACTATTGACACCTGTTATTATCAGTCTAAGTCAATTGATAAAATTTGGAATGTTCAAATACATAGTAAAGTTAAGTCTGGTATGGGTTATAATACAGTGCCTCCACCACTAAGAGGTGTTCCATCACCTCCAGGTATACATTTAGCTCATACAGGTCTAGAAGACTTTTAGGAACCTATTCTTGAATATGGTCCTCCCAAAACTGTGAAATGTGAGGAAGAGGTTAAGCATGATAATGATGTTTTTGAAAGTGCTAGTGACTCATCAATTGTTGATGAGAATATTAAAAAGAATGTAGAGGCTTCTATCCCAAAAGATGTTAATACTGTTACAGAGGAACCTAGGAAACAAGCTAATAAACCTAGATCAACTGTAAGGTATGCTGAGATGTATAGGAACAAACCTACAGCTCCTAGGGGTAACCAGAGGAGTTGGAATCATGTTAAATCTCAACAACTAGGTAGTGACTTTGTGATGAACAATAAAGCATGCTATATCTGTGGTAGTTTTGATCATTTACATGCTTATTGTGACTATCATGTTGGGAGAAGGGAAGTCCGTGGGAATAAAAGGGTGGAGTCTAACAGGTTTCAAAACAATTTGCACCCTAATCCATACAGCAAAATGATCCCAAGAGCAGTTCAATTAAGAAGTGGACTTAAAACTTTTGCCACTGCAAAAACTGTTAACACTGCTCACCCCAAATCACCTGTTACAAGTGCAAAATCCAAAACAACTTTTGCAAAATCTGCACAAACAGGGAAAAGAACTTTTAAAATAAAAGGGTTCATTATAACCAACAGTGGGTACCTAAAACCAAACCAGCAGTTTCCACTGCTCATTCAAAATTTCCCACTGCAAGGGTTGTAAACAAGAAAAGGGGGGACATGGGCAATGCTGTGAAGGCCTCAGCACGTTGGGAATGGAAACCTAAAAGAATTACCTCATCAACCAATCCAAATGGTGTATCAATGACCTTTGATAGATTTAACTATATTGATACACGAGGCAGATCCAAGTCAATCATGGCTTGGGTCCCCAAAAGAAACTAACTCTTTACTTTTATGTGCAGGAACATCCAAGGACAAAAAGATCAGATCAAGGTTACACAGATAGTGGATGTTCAAGGCACATGACTGGCAACAAGTCCTATCTCTCAGATTTTGAACATTATGATGGACAGTATGTCAGCTTTGGAGGTGGAGTTAATTGTAAAGTAAAATGGAACAACAAGTATGATACAAGAGATTTAAAGCAAATAACATGGATATTTATTATTATCAAACAAAACTGCACACTGAGTGCAGTAGATACATCCATGAGATACTGATAACAAGCATCATTACATAAACTGAAAAACAGAACACATCATCAAACTACAAACTGATCACAAAAGCTTCTCATCCTACCCTAACCCTACTCCATCTAACCACCATCTACCACCTATGGCTTCTTTGGGAAGGCCCACTTTGGCATCACATTAGGGGCCATACGCCTATCAATCACATTGTACACCTTAGGGATTGCTAGCCCCATCACCACTACTCAAACAGGTGGTGAGAATGATGAAGGTCCCTCTTGTGGTGGTGCTATCAACAGTGGTGGAAAAGGTGTCATCTACAGTTATCCTGATGGAAGGATTCTTGCAAGGGGAGGCACATCCAAGACCCTTGAAGTAGTATCATCATTTGTGCTTTCACATGGGGAAATGTAGCTTGACATGGAGTCTGAGCTATCTTCAGTGATGACAGTATCTTGTGGCATTGGTTGAGTTGAAGAAGGACCAGCAGCAACAGGGTTTGAATAAGCATTTGCATGAGTTCTTTTTCTTGATAATATTGCTTCAAACACCTCTTTCTTCTTCTTACCTGGATTGTTCAAAACATAATGCCAAGCATTTTCATCCCACATACTGTCTGAGAAGGAGCTGTCAGAAGAGACATTGATGGGGTTTGAATTGCTCATGGTAATTTTTGGTAAAGTTGCTTTTGACAGATTTTAGGAGAGAGAAGTATTGGTGTGTTAGAAGTGTGTGAGTGATTGGTTCTTAAATACAAGATTAAATGGGAATCAGTTAGTTAATAAAGGGAAGGTATAAGTTGTTGAGAAGTAAATGAAGTCTTTGACTTTGATGGCCTTATTAATGACTTGGAGTTGACCTATTGACTGGGTGGTTTAGTATTGGACTAACCACTGCCAGCAGAAATCTTTATCCTCTTTTAGTTATTTTCTAACCACTGCAAATCTTAACAATGCTTTTAGTGTGTTGTTTATGTTTGTTATATGCAGGTATGAAAGATTATTTGCATACGTTGGAGTTGTTGTTGTTTAGGGCTTGTATTGTTAGTTGTCCACTAATTTTTATGCAGAAATTAAGCCTAATAGTGGAAACTATAATGCAAGGAGTGGAAATAAGTTACTCTCAAAGTGGAAAAAGTAAAACAAAGAAATTTCATTCCATATGAAAGATTCATTACATCCATGAGAGAGTGCCAACAACCACAATCAAAAACACAAAAGATAACATCTAACACATCCTACACCATACACCAGCTACTCCATGGGCTTCTTGCCCTTGCCCACATAGTCATGCTTGTTCTTCTGTGCTCTCTTCCTTTTGTTCTCAAAGGTTGACAACATTCTTGGACAAGGAAGACCAAGAACTTGTGGAGGAGGCCTTGGTAGCATTGTAGGCTTCTTTGGTATGGATATCTGCTTCATGTTGGAGAGAGCTGCTCCCAATGCTTTTGTGAGAGCCCTTGGAAACTCTTTGGCCAAGGAATAGGTCTCATCATTATTCTCATCATCATCTGATGAGCTGGAGTAGAATTCAAGAGATGGTGCAGGTTTGGCAACAGGTGCACGCTTGGCAGTCTTTTTAGTTTGCTTCTTGGATGAAGTGCTTCCAGCCCATGGTGGAAAGTATCCAGCCCACCCTGATGCCTCTGAGGAAGACTCTGAAGCGATCACAAACTCTTCCTTAGAATCAGAGGAGATGTCAATGATGTTGGAAGGATTGCTCATGATGTTATTTAGGGATTTTGTGAGTTTGATTGTGTTTTGATAAAGACTACAATATGTCAAGCCTCTTTATATAGGCAAAGTCGGTCACAAGGGTTCATTAATGAATATATTTACTTTTCCCTATTTTGGTAGGTTGAAGAGTAAATATAGATATTATCGGGTTGACTTTGGAAGATATTTTTAGATAGTGGCTTGGTTAAAAGTAACTTTGGTTAAAACAAGTTGGTTATTCATATTCCTTGTATTATGCTAACACATGCAGGTACATAGCCAATCTTGGATGGGTGTTGATCTTAATAGGTGTATAACTGAGATACACAACAAATGGTTATTGATTCACCATGTCTAACCCACATAAGAATCAACTAGTCCAGAGCAAACGACTACTGGTAAAGACTTGATAAATCCATTTATGGTTGATAGTTTACCAAAAACTATATGGTTATCAACTCACCATATTCTTTATGATTAAGAGTTGGCTAGTCCATAGCAAACGGCTCATGGTAAAGACATATCAAATCCGTTGATACCTGGTAGTTTGCTAAAAACTATGATAAAGAGCTGTTCAATTTTTTATATGTTTTTCTTTACCACTACAACAACAACAACAACAACAACAACAACAACAAAACCCAATCCCGCCTAGGCAGGGTATGGGGGAGGTAAAATGTAGACAGCTCCTACCCCTACACCAGGGTAAACCCGTGTGTAGAGAGACTGCTTCCAACGTTTTTCTTTACCACTGCTCTTTGAAAATCTTTGTGAAAAATTCCCACTGCTAGTTCACAGTTTCCACTGACAGTGTTATTTTTACAACTGTTGATCTAGCCGTTACAACTGATTGTGTCAGTAACTAATTTTTTACTAGCCGTTGAAAGAAAACAATTTCCATATATATAGGGTAAATTTTTGGGAAGATTATCTACTTTCCTAATTGCTATTTATCCTCTAAAGATAAATATTTTCCAAAGATAGTCTTTCTTGCACAAAAATCTTAAACCCTACCCCTATATATCTTTATCTTTCAATTGGCGAGTTATTCATTCAATTCATACTGACACAATATATTTTTCATCAAAAGATTCTATGGCACCTATCACTTTTGCAAATGAGCACAACCAAGTGGCCTACTTACAAAAGTTAAACGAGAAGAGTGGCCCTGTTTTTCATCAGATTGTGGACTTTCTAAATACTACCCATATAAGGTATGCTTTACTTCTTAATCCTACAATCTATATCTCTCAAATCAAACAGTTTTGGACTTCTGCTCAGTCCATAACCATTGAAACTAGAGATACACATGAAACTGTGGATGCTCTTAGAGCCACTGTGGATGGGGTAACCATTGATGTTACTAAGGCATCCTTGAGGAGAATTCTCCAATTGGATGATCTCAATGGTATCATCACATTACCTTTGCCCGAAATTCATACACATCTTTCATCCATGGGGTATGATACCACTGACAAAAAGGCTACTTTCAAAAAGAGTGGTTTTTGTCCCCATTGGAGATTTTTTATACATACTCTTTTACATTGCCTCAGTCCTAAGAAAACTTCTTATGAACAGTTTAGTTCAACCATGGCTTACCCTTTGGTTTGTCTAGCCACTGATAGGACTTTTAATTGGTCAAAATATATTTTTCAAAGTATGCAAGGTAATGTAAAGAGTTCAACAAAATTTTTGATGTATCCAAGGTTTGTGCAAGTAGTGCTAAATGAGTTTCAACTGCAACCCCACACCAGAGTTTTTAAAATCCGTTGTCTAAAGCCTAAAGTTTTTCAAAACATGAACAAAGCTGGCAACAGGACTATTACACCTCTTTTTCCTCAAATGCTTGCAAAGATTTCATAGGTACAAAACTCTCCTATAATCACTGTTCCAAACATTGATTATACTCCATCTGTTTCTCACACCTATGAGAGGATGTCAAAACAACAAACTTCTCTCATTACAACACAACATGTCCCTGATCCTTTTGGTTTAGGAACAAGCAGTGGTGGTTCTAGACTTCAACCTAGTCCAACTAGGGAGGACTCTGAGCCATTGCCCCATGATTCACCTCTCCCAACAGGTCACATAGTCGGAAGTGTTGAGGGCAGTGGGCAACAAATGGAATTGATGGATATGTGTACCAAATTAGCCAAGCAGGTTGAATCTCTACAACAAAACCTGGCACAAGTCAAGAAGCAGCATGCCAAGGACATTACACATTTAAAAGAGGATATTCAGACCTTGAAAGAAGAGTTGCAGGGGTTGAAAAAGAAGAGAACTGCAAAGCTAGTGATATCATCTTCATCCTCACTTGATGCTGGTGATTCAGCTGATTTTAATCAAGATTTGGGAAATTCTCCCAAACAGGGGAGGAAAACAGATGCTGAAACTCAAGGGAGGAGAATTGATTTTGAAGATGAAGGTGTTTCTAGTAAAGGTGCAGAGGAAGCTGATACTCAAGAAGAGCAACTAGAACAAGACATTTTTACTACTGCAACTGCTGATTTTAACACTGATCCAATTTCCACTACAGAGCCAAATATTCCCACTGCTGGACATGATGTTGCCACTGCAAATGAAGAAATTGATAAACTAAAGAAAGACAAAGGTAAAGCTATTATGCAAAGCAAGGAGCAAACAAGAAGAAAGGTTTCAAAGAAAGAACAAGTTCAGATTGCTCATGATGCTGAAGTGGCAAGAAAAATTTATGAAGTTGAAGTTGCTGAAAAGAAAAAGCTTGAAGAATTGGAGATTGCAAGCTTTATGGAGGCTAAATGGCTGGATAGAATGGAAGATCTAATGGAAGATCCACTTTCCACTGTTCCACCTACAAGATTCAGAGAGAAGACTCCAGAGTTCAGCTATGTACCTACTAAAGAAGAAATTGATTTCTTGATTGCAAATGATCAAGTGATCAAAAAGAGCGCAATTGACCTAGTGGCTGATAAGTCTATAACTGAAGATCAAAGAATAACACAGTTAAAGGACTTTATTCAGATGCAGAATAATCAAGCACTTCAAGATGCTATTGCTTCAGTCAAGAAGGGCCAAAAGAAACCAAGACAACCAACAAAGGCACAAGTGATTTCAATGATGAAAGATTATTGTTGCACGGTTGGTGGCTGGAAAAACATCAATTCAAAGGAATGCCTGATGATAAAGTTGAAAGTATCTACTACAGAGTTCAAAGACAAGATAAAGATTTTATTCCAATGGACTCTGAAGAAGAAGCAAGAAGGTATCCTAATTTGAAGAGAAAGGCCAAAGATAGTGAATCTCATACATTTAAGAAGACAAAGTTTGCTGAAGAACAAGAAGTTCCAACTGAGAAATTCACTGAAAAACAACTGACTGGAATGATTGTGATAGAAGAAGAAGATTTTTACCCTGAACCACTGCAAGTTAGACATCCAATCATTGACTGGGAAGTGTTTACTGCTAGAAACTTTGCTCCAACATGGAAGATTAGAAGGCTAGGTGGTGAAACTTCATCATTTATTCAATTTGAAGATCTCATCAAAGCTTGTGACAGAGATGATCTTGATACATTATGGAAATTAGTTCAAGAAAGATTTGATGCTGAAGATCTCAAAGATATGAAAGAGATGCAGTTATGGGTTAATCTTAGAAGGCTTTATGAACCAGATGTTAATGATGATTTCTGGAAATTCTCATGTTCATGTCCTGGTACTAAATGGTTCTACTATGATTCATGTGAAGTTCATCATGTTTCTACAGCAAATGGAATAGATGCATTCATGCTTGCTGAGAAAGAATATCCACTCAGAGCTGGAACTCTCACTGTGATGCTGTGTACTTCTATAAGAGTTCATGAAGATAGTGAGAAGGTCAGAGCATTGTTACTCAGGCTTCAAGATCAATGTTCAAGAGCTATTCAAGCATTGAGAAGAAGATGAAGTGTTTGAAAGAATTCCCCAAATCCTTGTAGATAATGAAGATTGAAGAAACTTATTGATTTGCAGAGAAATCATAAGTTTAGGGGAGGATTGTAGGGAATGATACTAACAGTTACCACTGATAGTCTTGTGGTTAACACTGCTAAAGATTACACTAGAAGTGGAAACTCATTACCACTGCCAGTACAAATATTACCACTACTATTAGGATAAATGTTATGTATCCGTGTATTGATAAGTATAGAAAAGATATTGTGTATATTCTATATTGTTAGGTTTATACTTATCTTGTAAAGGATTCCTTGTGCTATAAAAGGAGATCCTAGGTCATTGCTTAGTATACGAATTATTCATATTAGCTTCAAGGTGTAACCCTAGTGATAAGCAAGATCACTCGTATTATTTCTTAATAATATTGGAGCTTTGTGTTTATTGTTCTTACTTACATTACATCATATGATTTGTCTTCTAAGTATTACTAAGTATATTCCGCGTGCTTATTAATATAACTCAAAATATCACTAACACAAGGTGTGTGTTTAGATCCATCACTTTACCTTTATCCTTGGGATCAATCTTTGGAACTGAGTGAGTTGGGGATGGTTGAGCACTTCCTTCTCCAATGGTGACTCCTTTTTCTTTGGGTTTGGTTGCTGCTGATTTGGTCTTTTTTCTCAGATACAAAACAGGTGGCTTCTTGTAGGTTGGAGAGATAAGGACTGATTTCTTCAAACTCTGAAGTCCCAAAGCTGCATGTGTCTCTCTATTCTCTTCATCACTTTCTTCATGTGGAGTGGTAGTGATGCTGGTGGCCTCTGTTGTTGTGGCTTGATGTAGTTCAGCAGCTACTTGAAGGATTGGAGATAATACTAATTGCAGAACACCATGAGTACTAACAACAGTACTATCAGCACTAACTACAACACTATAAGTACTAACTGGGATAGTACTGATAGTGCATGTAGGAGTACTGAGTACTTCTTCTGCATGTGTGGTGGGCTGAACATCTTCTTCTTCATCAAGGAATGGGCTCTGAAAAGTTTGACCACCTTGCCATTGACCAAATTCCCTTCTACTTTGTATGTCAGAACTCCTCCCCTATTTGGAAGAATTCTCTGTTGAAGTGCTAGAGACTCTGAACTTGGCCTTCCTTTTAATTGATGTGGTAACTTGAGATGCTTCTGTAGTAGGCTTGGATAGAAGTTGAACCTGATGTGCTAGCCTTTCCATTTTTAAGAGCATCCTGGTATGAACTTTGGCAGCAGCTTTCTTGTGTTCATCTAGGGCAATCTCCAGTGTATTAACTTTTCCGCAAAGAAACCTGTACAATTCCGTCATTTTTGTTAGTATCAAGCTGCCCTCACCACTTCAGCTGTGTGACATGCTGAGAGAGGTGGGTCACTGGGCATTTGAGATGCACTCCCAGGCCTAGCCTGAGCAGATACCCCCCCCATTTTAGCCTTTGCCTGGGCCCACCCTGTGATTGCTCACTAGGTGTTGGCATGGATTGGGTCTTATTGATGTTACCACTTTCCTCACCAGCTTCTAAGCCTGGTTGAGTAGTGGCAGTCCTCACCATTCTATCTCCTCCATCACCAGAGATAGGCTCATCTGCTTCAAGGATAGGAGGAGAATAGTTCTGAGCATTCCCACTCTCTTGTCTGGAGTGCCTACTTGTTGATGAGTGTGGTTGATTGGAAGATTGTTCATGATCTCTGGGTGTATGTTGGGAGCCACCTATGCTTGATGGTCCTTCACCCTCTGCAATAAGTATATTTGGAAATAAAGGCACTACAACCCCACTGTATCCTACCACAACCCTTAACATATTAGAAAACACTTTGGCTGTGAGCACTTTTGATGGATAAATATTTTTGTGAGGTTGCAAGTTTTGTCTCTGAAGATCCAAAAACATTTGTATAAACCTGGGATACATCAGAAACTTGGTTTTGCTAACTGCATTTTTAAGCATACCCTCAAATATATAATTTGAAAAATTAAACACCCTACCTGTTGCAAGGCAGATCAAGGCTGTGGCTATGCTTGTGGGAAAATCATCCCATCCAGTCCTTTTGTGACTCAAGCAGTGTAAGAGGGTATGAATTAGAAACCACTATTGTGGGGAAAACTGAATCTTGTAAAAGTTGATAGTATTGTCATGTCTATACCCCATCAATGTGAGTTGTTCAATTATTTCAGTGACTGGCAAAGTGGTAATACCTTCAGCATCTCTGAGATGAAGATGTTCTCTTAGAGATGCCTCAGTAATAACAATTTGAGTGCCATCCACTGTACCAATTAACTGTTGTACCCCTTCCTCAGTTGTTGAGGCAATAGTAGTTTACCAAAACTTTCTGACAGGGGTACATAAGATAGTAGGGTTTAATAATAGAGCAAACCTGATGCTGCTTCAGTTTAGAAAGGCTACTATCTCAGCAAAATCATCATGACCTTCTGGTAATTCCAATCATGCTACCATGTTATGCTTGTCGAAAAAATCAAGAGGAGCCATGAATGAGTAGTTTAAGGGTTAGTAAAGTGGGATTGAGTCGCAAAAGTCTTTATTGAATTTTGGTTAAAGAAATTGGAAAGTTATGCAATTTATAGAGATTTCGAGAATATTGGTTGAACCGCCTTATAGATATTTATGGTAATAAGTGAAGAGAAACCAATTAGGAAACCATTTTATAAGAAAATAGGCGGTTAACAACTCTACTTGCAAAAGTAATCACTGAATAACAGACTTTTGGAATAAGTACTAACGGCTAGTTCATCAGTACTAACTATGCTTATCAGTACTAACTTATAACCATCAGTATTAACTTTTACCCATCCGTATTATCTTAGATTTTGGAAATTATAATACTGAAACCCCATTTTTGAAGGGATTAAGTGTGGTGACAGATACTTAATCAAGGTCGGCCTCACATGGCCTCTGGTTTGGTGAAAACTAATGGTTTCAGTGCGTAGCACTGCCTGTGATGGATAGTCCCATTAAAAGGGCCTTCCTGACAGGGTTTCCAGCTCGTGGCAGGTGTTGCCTCCAACACAAGTGTTGGATTCACGGTTGCTCGCTGTTCTCTAAGCCAGATGCCCTTAGGCTAGTCACACTATCTGTAAACAGATAGAATGGCAAAGAGTGGGTTAGTGCAGAATGATCTGACCAACTAAAATAATCAATTCATGTTCATTATAAGCACAAGATGCCACAAAATGCTTTGGCATCACACATTCTATTGTTACAGCAAGTTCCATCATGTGGTGGCTTCAAGATGAGCATAAGCAAGAGAACCACATGTGATGTAACACCTAATCACCAAACCATATCCATACTGCTTGTGTTATACCTGAAAAGTTAGTCCAAAACCAAGAAAACACAATCCAAGCCATTTTCTTTCCAATCCGTATTAACTTAACACAATCAGTATTAACCTGATAACAATCAGTACTAAGTACCAGTTTACTAAACATTACAAAATAGAGAGAGATAAGACATATTATGGATGAAGCATCCCAATACTTGTGACCAAGTACTGAAATCTTCCTAAATCAAAAGCTTTAGTTAAAAAATCTGCAACATTAAACTTAGTATCAATCCTTTCAACCTGAATGAGTTTCTTTTCATTACAATCTCTTATAAAATGATGTCTTATCTCTATATGTTTAGTTTTAGAATGAAAAACTGGATTTTTGATAATGCATATAGTACTGTTGTTATCAATATAGATGACAGTGCCCATGAAATTATACCCATAATCAAGCATCTGATTCTGAATCCAGAGAACTTGACTGATTCGGTCCCTGACGGTCAGTTTATCACACAAGCCAACCACTTGTGAATGGTCAACCGTAACAAAAGCCAAACAGTCTGGAACCAAATGCAATTAAGTCCAGGAGAGTTTAGTGTTTCCCTAGGTCGTTAAGTCCCAACGAGCTGTGCGATTAAATCTAAACGTATAGTGATCGGGTGAATATGAACGGGAATGGATTTAATGATAATATTAAATGACAAAGGAAATATTTGAGAAAATTAAAAATCTAAATTATATTAAGTAAACGCTATCACTATTTTTAAAATGATGTTTTTGATTTTTCTTGATTTTTTCTGTTATAAATTTGAATTAAAAACTAATTTTAAACTTTAAAACTAAATTAAAATACTAAAAATTATGAAAATAAAGAGGAAAATTGTGAAAATATTTTTCAAAAATCTAAAATAACTAAAGAGAATTTCAAAACTAATTTTGTATTTTTCTGATTATTTTTCTATTTTCTATGAATTAAAAACTATTTAAAACTAATTAAATTGCTAAAAATTACAAATTTAACTAAGAAAAATCTGGAAAAATTATTTTTTTGCTTTTTATATTTATCTTAATCTAGGAAAATTGAAAACTTATTTTTTTGAGGCTTTTCTGATTTAATTGCAATAAAGGTTAATTAATAAGTCCTAAAAACTAGTTTAAATGAGGAAAAATATCAAACAGTGCTGGAAAATTATGAAAAATTCAGGAAAACTCTAAAATAATATTCTAATTCTAAGAAAAATAACAAAACCTATGTTGGTGTACAAGAATCAGGTACTGCAATGAAATGTGCTTATAAATAAGCACTAAAATTAAGCAAATGAACACCACAGACCACCAAATGATAGCAGAAGCTAAAGTATGCTAAAACAACTCAAAACTCACTAATTTCAACTAACCTAATCATCTAAAACCATGATTGCAATGACTTGACTTAATGCCTCACCAAGAGGACAAACACCCTAAACCATCATTTTTGCAACTTAATAATAAGCTACCCTGTGAACAAATGTGAAAACCAGAACTGTATATCTCAAGACCACCAGCTAGACTATAACTAAACTGAATTTCAAACCCTAAGGAGCTAAAACCAAACCTGTGCAAGGCTTGCAATGAGGTCTGGTTCACACTCAGTATGCTGAGTGTGAACAGGGGAGATAGGTGCTTATTGGACGGCTTATTTGGAGCTTGTAAGGACTTGAGAAAATTCAGCAAAAATCAGATTTCAAAAATAGGCCAACTAAACTTGTTAATTCCAAAATTTTACTTGAAATGAACCAAAGATGAGTCCATGGTAAATCAATAAAGTTTTGTAAAAATCTGTTTATGCAACTTTTGACTTTTTATGTCAATTCAAATATTTTGACCAAAATGAATTTTGATCCTGATTCATGCACTGAGATTGATGTAATATGCTAAAGTAGGACTAATGCAAGCTAACCTAACTGTTTCTAAACCTATATGCAAACTTATAGTTATTGATTCAAACACAAGTAAGCATAAGAGCAGCTTGGGTGAAATTTTGACTTTAAGAGATTGTACATGCTAACTAAAGACTAGAATTGATGCAAATAACCTATGAAAGACTGATTCTACTAACCTTTAACACTGAACTAACCTCAAACTCAGTTTGACCCCATGATCCAAACACTACTTAAGATTCTAAAATGCCATTTGTCTACTCTAAACTAAATGCTGAGCTACTGCAACTATCAATTCAGACCTATCATACCTAAATGAGGCAAATTGACCAACAACTCAACACTAATTCCAGCTAAACATCATGATGCATAAGAGACTGTTATGAAACAAGTATGAAAATAGGAACTTACATGAGTCCTGTCACAATGACATGCTAAATAAATCCAATGAGCTACTTTCTAACACTGATTAACAACCCAACTTAGATCAATATGTACCCACATTAATCACCATACAGCAGCTCTGAACCATTTTCCCATGAACATACAGTTTTGACTTTAGTTGACCAAGTGAGCATTTTGAGTAAAAGCTGAGTAGAGGCTATTATAAGCAATAAGTAAGCTGTAGAAAAGCTTATAACAGCTTATGAAAGCAATTTGGAAATCTAAAATTGATCTTAGCACTGCTTAACTATATTTTTTATTTTTTTGAGAATTTTTCTATATTTTTTTTGTATTTTTGTTTGTGAGAAGCTCAACCTGAAAACTTGAATTAATTAAGCTGAAACTATGCTTTTGATTACTCAATAAGCTGATGAGAATACTTAAAAACAGAAATGAGATGAGATTAAGAGCTGACTAAAAAAAACTGAATTTCATTAAAATTCGAAACTGAGTACAATAAGAGAGTTACAAAAACTGAAATAACAACAACTGAATTAATGACTGATATGAAAATATAATTAGCTAACTAAGTAGAAGGAACTTTTTAAAACTCAAAAACTACTCTCTGTCTTTAGCCTTCTCTTCTCTTTATATAGTCAACAAAAAGCTTCCCCCTTGTCTTCTGATCAATTCCCACCAATAATCTCAGCCATTGGATGATTGGAGTCCCTTTTTAGCTGTTGATGGCTTTTGGCGCCAAAATGATATAGCAACTGGGGAGGGGGATTGAGTGCAATCTACAAGAAGCATTTAATGATTCTTGGATTTTTGGGTGAGGTGGAGTGATAAGGTGGTGGGTTGTGAGCTGGAGGCATGGTTGAGGGTCTGGGTTTGCAGGCAGTGGGTGGGGAAGACAGGTTTTGGAGGGAAACATTGTGGGCGGGGGTAGTTATTAGGTTTAAGGATTAGAAATGGACCCATTTAGTAGCTTAGGGACCAAAAGTGTAATTTCTGATAAGTAATCCAAGTGCCTTTCTTGCCATCATCCAATAATCAAGGGACCAAAATTGTAATTTTCCAAATTTCATCATAAGGACTAATTATGACAAGATATGATTTCAAAAGGATCTTTGGTGACTTTTCTTTTAAAATAAGTGCCTAGGGACTAAATTTGACAAGTTTTGAAAGTTGAGGGACTAAAACTGCCAATTATGTAAACTTTGCTCGTTTTTCATCTGATTTTAAACATTTTGCATCTGAAACATATAAAATACAATCTTGGGATATTTTCAGTATTTTGATGCATTTCTGAGCGTTTTTAAATGTTTTGCAGTTCAGATTTGACCAAAAATGATGAGTATTTACACACTCATCAATCCCCCACACTAAACTATTGCTAGTCCCTAGCAATCTTTTGAGAAAACTTAATGGATTTGAATATCTTTACCAAAAGCCATTACTTCTGGAGTAGCCAAATGTTTCAGTTCAAGTAAGAACCTTGGTACAATGATAACCAAATGATTTTGAGCAAATCACCAGCTTTCAACGGATTTGATTTGTCTTTACCAGAAGCCGTTTGCTTCTGGACTAGCCAACTCTTAGATAAAATATCTTTGGTGAGCTGATTACCAATTATGGTTTTTCCACTGCCTTTACCACAAGCCATAAACTTGCGGGCTAGCCAACTTTTCACTAATTAAAGATATGGTGAGCTGAACACCATACAATTTTGGGCAAATTGCAAGCCGTCAACGGATTTGAGATATCTTTACCAAGATCCGTTTGCTCCTGGATTAGCCAATCCTTTAGTTTATTAGACATGGCAGACTGATAACCATATGTTGATTAAGTGCAAAACACTTACTCCAAAAAAATATTTTGGCCAAAAATGGGGGAATTGGGTGGTATAATTACATGATAAAATTCGTGAGAATTCCCCCCCCCCCCACACTAGAAATGAATATTACCCTCAATATTCAAAGTACCGGCTGTTATGCCGAAACTTAAAACGTAAAAGGGAAATAATACGGCCATTATTTGATTTTTTTTAAATTTTTTATTTTATTTTATTTTATTTTATTTTATTTTTTTATTTTGAAAACTTATATACAACAGCGGGGGCAACTCCCCCACACTAGGGTGGTACACACGGGTGAAAACCCATGTTTAACTACTGTTTTTGATTACCGAGTCGCTAGCTTGACTCGACCCCGAATTAATTTGTTCATGGGGAAGCAAAGTGGAAGAAACAATCTCCATCGGACTTTCATTCAAGATGTTTAGACAAACATTTGAAGCACGTGAAAGTTCCACACCGATGAGATATATTCCCGGCTCAAGATAATGGTACATGGAAATGCCGGGATCAAAGATAATGTCTTCATTCCCGAAGGAGTGAAGAACAGGAGAAGTGACAGAATATATGAAGAAAAGAAAGAAAATCATGATAAAAATCATGACTAACTCTTCATCCTCAATAGGAGAATTCATAGTTTCATGAATCTCATCAGTTAAGCTCGCTTGATCAAGACATATTATGGGTGTGTCTAGATCAAAGTAGAAATTATCATACTCCGGCGGAGATATGATATGAGTGAGTTCATCTGAGAACTCCTTGAAGGTGAATGAATCATATTCAGAATTGATATGAGTGGGTTCACTGGTGAACTCCTCCAATGTAAATGATTCATAATCGGGGAGAGAATTATGAGAATGAAAAGTGGTACTGCCACTAATCTTCTCTCCCATATTATCAAAACAGAAGGCTTTCATTTCCGGATTAGAATCATCGGAAAGAATGTCACTACCCTTAATGGGGATAAGAGATGAAATAGGTTTCTCTTTGAAAGCCTCGATTTTAGAAATGAGAAGACTGACATTCAATAATGTTGCTCGAAGAGCTTCATCTTTGATTTCAGTGTCAGTAACTTCATCATTCTCTTCTTCTAAGCTAACAAGCTCAGAAGGTAAATCTTCCACATAAACGATGTCTCCACAAGATAACGAATCATCATCATCAGAATTGGAGAACATCTCAACATGATCTTTTGGGAAGACAAGAGGGGTAGGGATATTACACAAATGCTCGAGAATTCCCTGTGACTCTCTTGGGATTGGGACAAGGTTCTCGACACTAGACTTTATGAATTCGTCCGATTCCTTTTCAGGAACAGTGTCAAGATGCTCATCCCCCATAATAAGAGAGTGAGTGTGAATCTCGGGTGTGATAACAACAGACTGAGGGAGTTGAGAAATATTATCTTTAAAAGGATAAAAACTCTCCTCGTCATCATCATACATAGCTGCCTTAAGAAATTGGGAACGCTTTAGAGCTGCATGCTCTAAGACCAATAATTCTTCCCTAGAATTGCGAGCCTCTCGTTCTTCGGCTAGCAATTCTCCCATGGTCTTTTCATTACTCACTTGATTCTTAAAGTTTTGAATCATATCATCAAGTGTTTTCATTGCGGTTTCAAAATCTTGGGAAATTTCTTTAGGCAACGGCTCAGGTGGAGTTTGAACCGTATGGTGCTGTGGAGGTTGGAAATTGTCACAACCGGAAGTATAGTAATTTTGATTCCACGGTTGACATTGAAGATTATCGTGAGGACCTCCACAATTCTCACAACAGTAAAACTGTTGAGTCTGGACTGGCGAATTATATGGATATTGGTCATAACCAAAGTTCTGAGCATCACCGGAAAACTGTTCATAGACAAACGTGTTTCCGGATTGACACTCAAATCCTTGGTGAGGACCTCCACAAAATTCACAGCAGTTATGTTGATTATATGAAGATAAGTCGGGCTGTGGTGGGTAATTGGAAAAGTTTGAGGGGTCGTTAAATGAGTTCGGATTAGGATCATAATCAAATGAATTCCTCGAACCACAAAACAAACAACTCCCGTTACGAATATCATTACCACACTGTACACACGTACACCAGCGACAGGGTGAACCAAAAAGAGGCTCCCCACAACCGACACAAGGAATAAACGATTCCATTTGAGAGTTATGAGAATGAATCGGTTCATTCAAAGAATCAACAAAACCAACATGGTGATCCGAATGACTATCCAGTCTCGAAGAACATTTTGAAAAATCTGGAGGTGGGACAAGTGGTGTGCTCTGAGAGCTAGCAATTTCCACCACTTTCGTTATGGTCTCCGGTTCTGGTTTTTGAGAAACGTGAAGTTTAGGCAAGTCATCCTTGCTAGTCACCGGTCTAAATTCTGCATGATTGCTTTTAACCGTAAATTGTGAAAGTTTAGGATCAATTTTAGACGGCTTAGGAGCACTCGAGGGGTTAGATCTTTGGATAACCGTAGGTTGGACGTATTTAGCACTTCCATTATCAGAGGGAAGTACCTGGTCCTTTGTCACCCCGGTTTCTCGTTCCATTTCCCTACGCAGAATTAATGGATCGTCACGAACAACACGAATTCTTGATATTTGTGATAAAGTATGAAGTTTTTCAACTTCGTTCCAGAATTCGTCGTAGTCGAGAGATTCCATGAGAATAGAAGAAGTTAGAATCAAATGGATAGAGGGTAAAGGGATAAAGAATCAAAAAGGGTAAGAGGGTAAAGATGAATATTTTTGGGTTTTTGGATAAACATTTTGTAAAAATAAGAAAGAAAATCTTTTTGGGTTTTTGATTTATATATATGTAGAAACAAAAGAAAAATATTTTTGTGTTTTATATGTTTCAAGATGTTTTTGGATTTTTGGATTTTTATAAGAAAATATAAATATATATAGATGGTATGAACAAGGAGTGAATATTCAAATCACTAATCTGCTAAACGTAAGATAATTAGCACGGCTCCCCGGCAGCGGCGCCAAAATTTGATTCGGTCCCAGACGGTCAGTTTTATCACACAAGTCAACCACTTGTAAATGGTCAACCGTAACAAAAGCCAAACAGTCTGGAACCAAATGCAATTAAGTCCAGGAGAGTTTAGTGTTTCCCCAGGTCGTTAAGTCCCAACGAGCTGTGCGATTAAATCTAAATGTATAGTGATCGGGTGAATATGAACGGGAATGGATTTAATGATAATATTAAATGACAAAGGAAATATCTGAGAAAATTAAAAATCTAAATTATATTAAGTAAACGCTATCACTATTTTTAAAATGATGTTTTTGATTTTTCTTGATTTTTTCTGTTATAAATTTGAATTAAAAACTAATTTTAAACTTTAAAACTAAATTAAAATACTAAAGATTATGAAAATAAAGAGGAAAATTGTGAAACTATTTTTCAAAAATCTAAAATAACTAAAGAGAATTTTCAAAACTAATTTTGTATTTTTCTAATTATTTTTCTATTTTCTATGAATTAAAAACTATTTAAAACTAATTAAATTGCTAAAAATTACAAATTTAACTAAGAAAAATCTGGAAAAATTATTTTTTTGCTTTTTATATTTATCTTAATCTAGGAAAATTGAAAACTTATTTTTTTGAGGCTTTTCTGATTTAAATGCAATAAAGGTTAATTAATAAGTCCTAAAAATTGGTTTAAATGAGGAAAAATATCAAACAGTGCTGGAAAATTATGAAAAATTCAGGAAAACTCTAAAATAATATTGTAATTCTAAGAAAAATAACAAAACCTATGTTGGTGTACAAGAATCAGGTACTGCAATGAAATGTGCTTATAAATAAGCATTAAAATTAAGCAAATGAACACCACAGACCACCAAATGATAGCAGAAGCTAAAGTATGCTAAAACAACTAAAAAATCACTAATTTCAACTAACCTAATCATCTAAAACCATGATTGCAATGACTTGACTTAATGCCTCACCAAGAGGACAAACACCCTTAACCATCATTTTTGCAACTTAATAATAAGCTACCCTGTGAACAAATGTGAAAACCAGAACTGTAGATCTCAAGACCACCAGCTAGACTATAACTAAACTGAATTTCAAACCCTAAAGAGCTAAAACCAAACCTGTGCAAGGCTTGCAATGAGGTCTGGTTCACACTCAGTATGCTGAGTGTGAACAGGGGAGATAGGTGCTTATTGGACGGCTTATTTGGAGCTTGTAAGGACTTGAGAAAATTCAGAAAAAATCAGATTTCAAAAATAGGCCAACTAAACTTGTTAATTCCAAAATTTTACTTGAAATGAACCAAAGATGAGTCCATGGTAAATCAATAAAGTTTTGTAAAAATCTGTTTATGCAACTTTTGACTTTTTATGTCAATTCAAATATTTTGACCAAAATGAATTTTGATCCTGATTCATGCACTGAGATTGATGTAATATGCTAAAGTAGGACTAATGCAAGCTAACCTAACTGTTTCTAAACCTATATGCAAACTTATAGCTATTGATTCAAACACAAGTATGCATAAGAGCAGCTTGGGTGAAATTTTGACTTTAAGAGATTGTACATGCTAACTAAAGACTAGAATTGATGCAAATAACCTATGAAAGACTAATTCTAGTAACCTTTAACACTGAACTAACCTCAAACTCAGTTTGACCCCATGATCCAAACACTACTTAAGATTCTAAAATGCCATTTGTCTACTCTAAACTAAATGCTGAGCTACTGAAACTATCAATTCAGACCTATCATACCTAAATGAGGCAAATTGACCAACAACTCAACACTAATTCCAGCTAAACATCATGATGCATAAGAGACTGTTATGAAACAGGTATGAAAATAGGAACTTACATGAGTCCTGTCACAATGACATGCTAAATAAATCCAATGAGCTACTTTCTAACACTGATTAACAACCCAACTTTGATCAATATGTACCCACATTAATCACCATACAGCAGCTCTGAACCATTTTCCCATGAACATACAGTTTTGACTTTAGTTGACCAAGTGAGCATTTTGAGTAAAAGCTGAGTAGAGGCTATTATAAGCAATAAGTAAGCTGTAGAAAAGCTTATAACAGCTTATGAAAGCAATTTGGAAATCTAAAATTGATCTTAGCACTGCTTAACTATATTTTTTATTTTTTTGAGAATTTTTCTATATTTTTTTTTGTATTTTTGTTTGTGAGAAGCTCAACCTGAAAACTTGAATTAATTAAGCTGAAACTATGCTTTTGATTACTCAATAAGCTGATGAGAATACTTAAAAACAGAAATGAGATGAGATTAAGAGCTGACTAAAAAAAACTGAATTTCATTAAAATTCGAAACTGAGTACAATAAGAGAGTTACAAAAACTGAAATAACAACAACTGAATTAATGACTGATATGAAAATATAATTAGCTAACTAAGTAGAAGGAACTTTTTTAAAACTCAAAAACTACTCTCTGTCTTTAGCCTTCTCTTCTCTTTATATAGTCAACAAAAAGCTTCCCCCTTGTCTTCTGATCAATTCCCACCAATAATCTCAGCCATTGGATGATTGGAGTCCCTTTTTAGCCGTTGATGGCTTTTGGCGCCAAAATGATATAGCAACTGGGGAGGGGGATTAAGTGCAATCTACAAGAAGCATTTAATGATTCTTGGATTTTTGGGTGAGGTGGAGTGATAAGGTGGTGGGTTGTGAGCTGGAGGCATGGTTGAGGGTCTGGGTTTGCAGGCAGTGGGTGGGGAAGACAGGTTTTGGAGGGAAACATTGTGGGCGGGGGTAGTTATTAGGTTTAAGGATTAGAAATGGACCCATTTAGTAGCTTAGGGACCAAAAGTGTAATTTTTGATAAGTAATCCAAGTGCCTTTCTTGCCATCATCCAATAATCAAGGGACCAAAATTGTAATTTTCCAAATTTCATCATAAGGACTAATTATGACAAGATATGATTTCAAAAGGATCTTTGGTGACTTTTCTTTTAAAATAAGTGCCTAGGGACTAAATTTGACAAGTTTTGAAAGTTGAGGGACTGAAACTGCCAATTATGCAAACTTTGCTCGTTTTTCATCTGATTTTAAACATTTTGCATCTGAAACATATAAAATACAATCTTGGGATATTTTCAGTATTTTGATGCATTTCTGAGCGTTTTTAAATGTTTTGCAGTTCAGATTTGACCAAAAATGATGAGTATTTACACACTCATCATTGACCACAAAAACTTACAGCAGCTACATACTCAGCCTTAGTTATAGAGTTTGCCACAATGCTCTACTTATTGCACTGCCATGAAATCAACCGATCACCAAGAAACTGACATCCTCCTGTGGTTGATTTCCTATCAAGACTTGTCCCAGCATAATCACTATCAGAGTAAGCTACTAGATCAAAGGGAGAGTCCTTAGGATACCAAAGGCCTAGTTGAGCATGGCCTTTCAGATATATAAAGATTCTTTTAACTGCATGCAAGTGAGAAAGCTTTGGAGAGACTTGGAACCTTGCACATGCACATACAGAAAACATAATGTCTGGTCTGGAGGCAGTTAAATGCATCAATGATCCAATCATGGATCTGTAGAGATGCTGATCAACATATTCACCATCAGCATCTGGAAGTAGTAGCTTATTGTGCTCCATAGGAGTGCTTGCAGTCTTTGTATTTTCATAGCCAAACTTCACCAAAATTTCTTTGACATACTTATCCTGACTAATAAATATGCCATCTGTCTTCTGCTTGACCTGTAGCCCAAGAAAGAAGGTGAGTTCTCCCATAGAACTCATCTGAAACCTGTCATGCATCAGCTTCTCAAACTCTCTGCATAGATCCTGCTTGGTTGAACCAAAATAATGTCATCCACACATATTTGTACCAACAGGATATCAGTCTTCACATTCTTGATGAATAGATTTTAATCAATCTTCCCTCTTCTGAAGCCATTGCCCAAAAGATACTTAGCCAAAGTTTCATACCAAGCTCTTGGGGCCTGATGCAGACCATAGAGTGCCTTATGAACTTTTTACACTCTGTCTGGAAAGGTTAGATCTTCAAAACCAGGAGGTTGACAGACATACACCTCCTCCTCAATCTTCCCATAGAGGAAAGCACTCTTCACATCCATCTGGTATACTATGAAGTCTTTATATGATGCATAGGCCAGGAAAAGTCTAATAGCCTCAATCCTTGCCACTGGAGCAAAGACTTCTTCATAATCAATCCCTTCCTGCTGTGTATACCCCTGAGCTACCAGTCTAGCCTTGTTCCTTATTACTACACCCCTTTCATCCTTCTTGTTTCTGAAAACCCATTTAGTACCAATAGCTCTTTTGCCATCTGGAAGATCCACTAGAACCAATACATCTTGAAGTTTAAATTGGAGAAGCTCTTCCTGCATTGCTTCTACCCAGGATTCATCTTCAAGAGCTTTGTAGACTTTCTTTGGTTCTGCTTGGGAAACAAAACATGCAAAGAGACATGTTTGTGAGGTACCATGATTTCTTTCTTCATAGATGGCACTGAAGAATCCTGTTTCACTATGCTGAAATTTAGATCTTGTAGTTCTTTCAGCATTAACATCCCCAATAACATTCTCCAAAGGATGATCCTGATTGATTCTTCTGTGTGGTGTAGCAGGAACAACATAAGATGAAGCTATATTTGTCATATCAATCTCATCAGCTTCACCAAAGGGACCAGGAACCTCTGTATTAACTGATGGAATAGTCTGAGGACCATCAGTACTAAAAACTGGCTCATCAGTACTAACTTGTGGCTTATTAGTATTAACCACAGTTGTACTGAACACTTGAGGTTCAATCACTATATCATCTGTATTGGTTGCATCTCCTTCAGCATTAGAGTCATGGGTCTTTGGAGGCTGATCATCAGCTTTGTTTGCCTCCCCTGAAGAAGTGCTTCCACCTGAGTTGTCATTCCAAATGGGCAATAGAATGCAATCATCATCCTCATCAGAATCTGCATCTTGACCCTGCTTTTCTCCTGCAATCATGTTAGAATCCACAGAAACAGGCACATAGTTCATAGATTCTGTTAGCATATCAATATCAAAAAGCCATGTTGGTCCTTGCCCCTCTACACTAGGTTTGTCCTCAAAAAACTCTATGTGCAGATTCTCCTCTATCTTTCTGGTTCAGAATTATAAACCCTAAAGGCTTTACTATTCAATGAGTATCCAACCAGATATCCACTATCAGATTTTCCATCAAACTTTCTTAGGTGATCAATGGTATTGAGAA
Source organism: Chrysanthemum seticuspe (assembly GCA_019973895.1). Classification (NCBI taxonomy): domain Eukaryota; kingdom Viridiplantae; phylum Streptophyta; class Magnoliopsida; order Asterales; family Asteraceae; genus Chrysanthemum; species Chrysanthemum seticuspe. The sequence continues at coordinate 346,751,658 of BPTQ01000006.1, forward strand.
TAGAGACATGACACCCAAAAGGTGTAAGAAAGTCTAGTGTGTGCTTCCTACCTAAAAATAGCTCATAGGGAGTCTTGCCATAAGGCATCACAATCAGTACCCTGTTCTAAACATAACAAGCAGTATTAACTGCCTCAGCCCAAAATTTTATGGGTAACTTGGAATCTGCTAACATAGTCCTAGCAGCCTCAATCAATGTCTTATTTCTCCTCTCAGCAACCCCATTTTGCTGAGGAGTTCTAGCTAAACTGTATTCTCTTTTAATACCCTTAAGTTGACAGAAATCATTCATCACTTGGTTTTTAAACTCTGTCCCATTATCACACCTAATGATTTTAACTTTCTTATCAGCTAGGTTTTCTACTGCAGCTATGTAAGACTTAAGGATTTCACTGGTCTCACCCTTAGTGTTCAAAAAGAAAACCCAAGTAAATCTCCTAAAATCATCAGTCACAACCAAACAATACTTCTTAAAATTTAGGCTGCTAACATTAGTGGGGCCAAATAAGTCCATGTGCAGCATATGAAGTGGTTGGGTGATAGAGTTAAAAACTTTGGGCTTACAAGAGGCTCTATGCTGCTTCCCATTGAGGCAAGCACAACAGGTCTGTTTATTTTCAAATCTTTTTGAAGGTAAACCTCTTACAAGATTATTTTTAGCTAAAAGATTGATTACTGATAAGGTTTTAAAATGTACCTTTTTGAGGGGTCGTTTAAGCCCTTATTTGATCACTTTTGTATCCGTTATTACTTAATATCGTTCCTTTTCACTTTTTAGGTCTCTTGAAGGCAAATTGCTGGAATGGTACTTATTTGAACGAAAAGGCGCGGATATACGAAGAAAATGGCCAAAGTCAAGAATCGAGGCACTCAAGCTGCTGAAATACAAGGGGACGGTGTCAGGTGTTAACTGGCGACGCCGTCGGAGCATTTTGTGACGGCTCAGGTGTGAAATCGCTTATTTTCAAGGGACGGCGTCGGGCTTTAAAAGAGTAGGTCGTCGCAACTCAGACGGCCTAGATTTGATCCAGACGGCGTCAGAGGTTGAAGAGGACGGCGTCACAAGCTCAAGGTGACGCCGTCGCAAGACTAACGTGGCCAAGATGAAACCGTAATGACAGCGACACGACGGCGTCACAAATCATAAGGTGACGCCGTCGCAAGTGTAATCTTATATATAGAATCCGAATTTTTCAGTTTTAGTGGGTAGTCTTTGGAGTAAACTTTTGGAGTAAAACCTAAACCGAACCAAGGCTGTCTTGTACAGTATTTTAGGGTTCGAAAACCTATCTTACACCAAGATAAGTTCTTTACTTCATTAATTTAATTATGTCTTTAATTATTTGTGTGTATGCTTGCATGTTCTCCATGTCCAGCTAATTTATTCGTGTGTTTGCTTAGGGAATATGAAACTTAATTATTGAATATTGATTGGTTGTCTCTTATCTTAATTGTTAATGATCTAGTAATGCGATAGGTCATTCGTTGTGTAGTTAATGCTTGATTAAATCTTTGTGAACCTTAGGCTATAACACCTAGAGTAGTTGTAGGCTAAACCATCCGAAGAGTGCCTTAGAGTTAGAGTTTATAATTCCTAGAGATTTTGTAGACGAGACCCTTAGGGATAAATGCATACCCTACGACTTTAGACACACAACGCAATTAAGAATAAGGACGTGACAATTCAACCATCAATAGGAGATAATTAAAGAGTAATAAAACCTAAGTAAACACATCTTTTAACCATCATACGAGCACACAATAATTAGACATAGACTACCATCACCTTAGTTTAGATAATTAGATAGTAGAAGTAATCGGTAGAAATACCAACCCCCAAATCCAAACCCCGAGATTCGTACCTTTCCATTTTCTAAAAAAACATAAAAAGATAAAAAATAATCTTCTTCAACCCCAACCTTAGCGTAGTAACTTCTTACTAGCATTCCTATTCACCTAGAGAACGATATTGATGAGTGTGTAAATACTCGTCATTTTAATCTGAACTGCAAAACACTTAAAAACGCTCAGAAATGCATCAAAATACTGAAAATATCTCAAAATTGTATTTTATATGTTTCAGATGCAAAATGTTTAAAATCAGATGAAAAATGAGCTAAGTTTGCATAATTGGCAGTTTCAGTCCCCCGACTTTCAAATCTTGTCAAAAATAGTCCCTGAGCACTTATTTTAAAAGAAAAGTCACCAAAGGTCCTTTTAAAATCATAACTTGTCATAATTAGTCCTTTGGTGAAAAATGTCAAAAGTTTTGAGAAATTACAAGTTTGGTCCTTCAAGTTTCAAAATTGGCAAAAATAGTCCTTGGAAATTTGAAAATGTCTTTTATGGTCCTTGTACTATTGAAACTTGGCAAAAGTGACCCTTGAAACAACTTTGGAAAATTGGCAGAATTGGTCCTTGGTTTTTGTGGAATTGCAAAATTGGTCCTTGTTTATTAATATCCAAATATTGACCCTTGACCCCTTTGTGACCTGTGACCCCCCTGCCATAATCCCATGACCCCCTGCCATAATCCCATGACCCCCTGCCAAAACCTGTGAACCCCATCCTTTTTAATATATAAAAAACCCAACTGACAAACGCCCCCTTCTTCTTCTTTTCCCCTCCTTTTCTGCAAAACCAGCCACCAGCACCAACATCACCCCACCCCTACTCCATGCCTTGTTCCCCCCACCTCAACAACCAAACAAGAAGCATTAAATGCCTCTCTTACCTTTGCACTCAACCCCCACTGGCTAAAACCATTTTGGCGCCAAAATTGATCCAATGGCCAATATGCACTCAAGTCATCCAATGGCCAAGAAAAAAGGTGGGAGCTGCTCAGAGATGTGAGAGAAGACATTTGGTGTATAAATAAAGAAAAGAGAAGCAAGAGGAGGGAGTCCTTTTAGTTTTAACATTTATGTATGTCGTTTTTATTAAAATTGTCTTAGCTAGTCTCTAAATTTGTAACTTAAAGCTTTCATGTACTAAACTCAATCTGTTTTATCAATATAATCTGTTTTTCAAGTATCAATTCAAAGGTTTTATTATAGTTTCATGTTTTGTACCCCCTGTTATAAGCTCAGTATAAATGTGCTAAAAACCAAGCTTCAATAAGCTTCATTATCATTCAAATAAGCTTACTTAAGCTTATTATAGCTTTTAGTAAGCTTAAAAACCGATTCAATCAAAAATGGCATTCGGTCAACAAAAGTCAACTGAAGCTCAAATGGACTTGGATTTGGAATTGGGTTGATACAGTGCTAATTTGGGTTGGATTTGAGTAGTTTAGCATAGTTTGGGTTCTGGTTTAATCTGCACAATAAGCTGGACACTTGTGAGTTTGTATCTTATTTTCCATTTCTAATCCAGTTTGCATAAAGTGTTTGTGTTGAATCTGTGGTATTTGCTTAGTTTAAACCTGTTAATATAGCTGTATTTAGATTATGTTGTTGCAGTTTAATTGCTAGAATAAGCTAGTAAGCAATTAGGTGAGTTATATTTGCATAACAGTTGTATAAGTTGTGTTTGGATCAGTGGGTTTAACTGAGATTGAGCTTTGGTTTGTACTTGATATCTGTCTACTCAGTCTTAATATAGGCCATTTGATTCATATCTGTCTTAATATTGCATCTGCATAACTCTTAAAGTCAACATCACCAAGAACCTGTCTTAAGTTCATGTCTGTTGGCATTTTCAAAAATCCAAAGCTTGATCTGTGTTAAGAAATCAGTAGCATAGGTTGCATTAGTCTTAGTTTAACATAAAACATCAATCTCAGTCCTTAAATTAGTTGCAAATCTCATTAAAGTCAATTTTCCATTTCTGAGTTAAAAGTCAAAAGTGAAAAACCAGTTTTCACCCAACCTAAGTTGATTTTTAACTGACTCATTTCTGGGCCAAATTCATTGAAACTTTGGCTTTTAAAACTTCAACTGGCCAAGAATTGGAAAATGATTTTTGGAAATTTTTTGTAAGCTCTTAAAAGCTTCAAATAAGCTACTCAATAAGCTGCAAAGTGCCCTGTTCACACTCAGCTAATACTGAGTGTGAGACAGGCACCTTGCAGGCCTTGCATAGGTCTGGTCTTAGGTCCCTAGGGTCTGAGAATTGGTTCAGAGGTAGTTAAGCTAGTGGACTTGAGGTCTTCAGTTTTGTTTTTCACATTAGCTTATTACATAAGCTTGTGCTTGAGCTACAAATTAGCTAGAAAAACTGCTTTTGGCTTTTAAATCAAATCATCAAATCTGTTTAAATTTGCATTTCAGAGGTTAAAGGATAGTTGTATCTAGTTGCTTTTGAGTAGCCTTAACATATTATAGCTTCTGTGTTTAGTTGGTGCTCATTTGTAGCCATTTGCTTAATCCAAGTGCTTATTTATAAGCAGTTTGCACTGCAGTTCCATATTCTCACACTTAAGCTACTGTTTTTATATTTTTCATAGAATCAGAATATTAATTTAGACTTTTCTTGAATTTTTCAGATTTTTCTAGTTCTGTTTGCTATTTTTCTTCATTTAAAACAGTTTTTAAGCCTTTTTAATTAGCTTTTAATACAATTAAATCAGAAAAGCTTCAAAAAAAATAAGTTTTAATTTTTCCTAGGTTAAGATAAATATAAAAAGTAAAAAAAATATTTTTCCAGATTTTTCATAGTTTAATTTGTAATTTTTAGTAATTTAATTAGTTTTAAATAGTTTTTAATTCATAGAAAATAGAAAAATAATCAGAAAAATACAAAATTAGTTTTGAAAATTCTCTTTAGTTATTTTAGATTTTTCTAAGTCATAATTTCATTTTATTAGCTTTATTTCATATTTTCTTGTATTTTAGAGTATTATTAAATAGTTAAAAATAGTTTTTAATTAATAATAATTAGATAAATAGTTTTAAAAATAATTTTCTTTTTCTCAAAATTTTCTCTTATCATTAGGTTTGTAAAAATGTCATTTTTATATTTTTAGGATTAATATTGCTTCAGTTTCACATTTTCTTTTGTACGTCACGTAGTTTTTAATTTAAGTTCTATAAAAGAAAAATCAAAAACATCAGTTTAAAAATAGTGATAGCGTTTATTTAATATAATTTATCTTTTTAATTTTCTTTAATTTGCATTTAAGCCCCTGTAATTTATTAACTTTTTCTTTAGGTTTAATCAATCATATCTCTTTTTCCGTTCAAATCCTCTCGATCACTATTCGTTTGATTATTCTCGCACAGCTCGTTGGGACATAACGACCTGGGGAAACATTATACTCTCCTGATCTTCATTGCATTGGTGTCTGAACTGTTTTAAGTTTCTTACGGTTAGCCATTCACAAGTGGCTAGCTTGTGTGAGATAACTTGACGGTTTAGCACGAATCAGATATCAATTCCCGTGGCTTACCCTAATACTACACTACAACGATTAGGTTCACTGCCTAGGGTGTTGAAAAACTTGCTCGACGAAAAGGAAGTTCCTTTGACCCCGAACGCGCTGCGTAAGCATATCAAGTTTTTGGCGCCGCTGCCGGGGAATAGAATAGCTAGTTAGTAGTCCACCTCGTTTAGGTTTCTTTGCTTGATTCCTATCAAGTAAATTTTTTCTCATTTTTTAGCTTTCTCATAGTCTATACCCCTTCTTCGTGACCTTTGTTCGTAAAATCCATCACTCACCATGATACGTGTCTTCCGCTGAAGATTCTTTACCCTACCCGTTCCCAATCTCGAAACTGAGAACACAATCCCACAAAACCCTTCACCCGTTCACCATTTTGGAAATCACCTAGGGCATAATGAGATAAATTGGCAACAACAACAAAGTCCTTTCTATGACTCAGACTCCGATGAGGAATTTGATTATGGTGAAGCACTTGATAGCGGGGAGGTCATCAATGAAGTTAGTTTTGAAATGGAGAAAGACCCCTCCCAATGTTTTGACCCTAGGTGTAGAATTGAGAAAGATGGTCCCTTTAACATGCAACTTCATTGCAAAATAGGATTAGAAGGGTTCGATGCTTACTTGAATTCATTCTTGCTTTTGAACTTAATCTCAAGGGACCTATACAATAAAATCAAGATCAATGAGTTAACTTATCAAGGGAACAATGTTGTTGAAGCAGTCACTCATTTGCACATGTTTGCTGGAAGCTTTGCTTATTTGGTTGAGTTCATGGTCTTAGAGGACTTAGGAGAATTTATTGATAAGGACCTCACTCAAGTAAGTTTTGGAAAACCTTTCAAAAGAATGACTAGGTTGAATGAACGGATGATTGATGGTCTAATTACATTCTTTGATGAAGTTGAAGACTTTATCTACCAAATGCCACGCGCTCATCCTAGGTTTAAACATAGGGATATTGAGGCATGTAATAGAATGACCCCTATTCCATTGCTTAGTGAAAGGGATAAGCAAAGTGGAATTAGGTACCCATATGAGAAAACTAAGCGGTATTACAAAAAATGCCTAGAGTTAGGAGATGATTACAAAAAGAATGAAAAAGCATTGGAATGGCTCAAGTATGAGCACGTGGGCGTGCACGAGACAACGTAGGGGCACGACTACGAGTCTAGCTACAAGACTAATTAATAAAGAAAAGCGCTTCGTGGGAGGCAACCCATGCTTAATTGTTTGCTTGTTTATATCTTTTATTGATTGCTCATTCTCATGTTTAAATTTGTAAAAATGCTTTATTTTGTTTTTAACCTCGTCTTAATTGCATATAAAGGTATTTTACATAAAGGATAAGTGTAGGGAGGATTACACACGTTTTCAAAAGAAACGTGAACATGAGAATTGCAATTAATTAAAAGATATATATGTGTGTTTGTTCGAGTCAAATGCTTGTATCGAGTCATAATGAATGTTTTGCAGAAAATTTTCCAGATTCTAAAGATGTAAATTTTCCAGAATTTTTTTTCAGAAAATCACAGACCAGTTTTTGTCAGGATAACCTGACGGCGTCAGGATTGCAACCTGACGGCGCAGGAAGGAGTAAAAACAACAGATTATTTTTTTTTCTCGTTTTCTGAGCTACTTATAAATTTTTGGAATTTTCCAGGTCTTAATTTTCCAGACATTCTGTAAACATCCGTTCCACAAGCATTATATCCTAGTTTAGTAGAGTCTTATATATATTATTACCGCCGATTTTACACGAAGGTTTCGTTTGTTTCTTCTAGTGTGCAGGTTTTGTTTATCAAAAGAAGATACATAAGGTTGGAAGGAGCTTTTCACTCATACATTCTTCTTGGAAAGGATTTAACCACTACTTCACACACGGATCGTACCGAGCTAATCATGGGAGTATTAGTTTCTTTCGTTTTTAATTACCTTCCATTATCATAACTTTGATACTTTCGGGGAACATTGGGGACAATGTTCAGTTTAAGTGTAGGGAGGGAAAATAAAACGGGAAATTTGAAACTATGCTTATCCTTGATTATTTGCTTTGTCCAATTGTATTTGTGTAATAAACCATGAGAAAATGTCGGTTAGGGTAATTTTGGCACCAAATTTAAAATTTTTCATGACATATAGGAGTGGGCCATTAGTCTTAATAAAGCGTCTCACGGATAGGAAGTTGCATGACTAGCACAAAACCCTTTACCACTTAAATTCCACCCAAAATATGAGGATCGCCCTTAGATTAGTAGGAATTAAAGCATTCATCTTTAATGCTTAGTGTGTGAACCGGTAGTATAATAGATTCTAGAACTTGTTTTGTGATGCATCCCGAGATCGCTAGTAAGACTACACTTGTGTAGTTAGGAATAACTAAATGATAAGAGGCATTAGGATAACCCTTGTTTGATACCCGTAATATAATTACTTCTTCCACATCGGTTGAGTAATTCCCCCACACCTTTGCGTTGTACTCATCTTTAGTACAAGATACCCCTAGTTAAACCCTCAGAGCCTATCCTTTTCGCGGTTCCCGTGATGTTCCGGTTTTCCGAAATATCAATGAAGAGCATTGTTTACACCCCACCCCCAAATGTACACCCAAATCGCCTTAGCCTACCTTGTATGCACTCACTTTTAGTGCATTTATTGTTATCACCCAAAACCCTTAGTTCAATTATCTAGTTGCTTGCATGAGTTGCTAAGTCGAGTCATATCCTTTGTATACAGTTTTGGGACGATTGGGACTCATGGGTAAAGTTAAAGTTTATGAAATGACTGGAAGGGAACATTAATTCAAATTCCCTTATTTGCTTAATAATGTACTCCAAGTGTTTTGATCTTTTCAATTCGGGTCAAATTAGTGTTAGAGTAATAAAAACTCAAGTGTAGGGATGTGCCTATAAATCCCTATCACTTTGATGTTACCGTAGAGGATGGTAGAGTAAAAGTGTATGAAAAAAAAATCGAGAAAAAAATAGAAAAAAAAAGAGAAAAAGAAAAAAATAGAGTGTTGAAAAAAAAAAAAAAAAAACATACGGGCTACCATCCTACATCTATCCTTTAAATTTATGTTTGTTTATTTCAGTTATCTAGAGTTTAGAGTGTCGAGTCTTGGCTTAGCAACGCCGTTCTTCGTATGCTTGTGACATAGAGATTTTTGACTTTCCACCACTAAATAGCCTATCCCACCAAACCCTTTATTTCCCTACCGTAAGCCTTACATTACAACCCTTTAAAGACTTCTTTGATAGTCTTTCCTAGGTGCTTACGCCAAAGCGATGGAGGTTTGATCTATTCTCAAACTTATGGTAATCTATGTACTAGGACCGGTTAATGAGTGTTTATCTTCCATTTCCAACTTGTTATATTTCATATACACCCGAGAGATGTGAGTATCCAAACACCCCATGTGAGGTGCTAGTATGTAATTTCCGTGCTTTTTATGACTTTTGCGGGGCTTATATGTGTTGTGGATTGTTTTAAACCAATGCTTCATGACCCCTAACTTATAAATTAATTGGCTAAAAGCACATTTGCTTGAGGACAAGCAAATACCAAGTGTAGGGATATTTGATAAGGTTTTAAAATGTACCTTTTTGAGGGGTCGTTTAAGCCCTTATTTGATCACTTTTGTATCCGTTATTACTTAATATCGTTCCTTTTCACTTTTTAGGTCTCTTGAAGGCAAATTGCTGGAATGGCACTTATTTGAACGAAAATGCGCGGATATACGTAGAAAATGGCCAAAGTCAAGAATCGAGGCACTCAAGCTGCTGAAATACAAGGGGACGGCATCAGGTGTTAACTGGCGACGCCGTCGGAGCATTTTGTGACGGCTCAGGTGTGAAATCGCTTATTTTCAAGGGACGGCGTCGGGCTTTAAAAGAGTAGGTCGTCGCAACTCAGACGGCCTAGATTTGATCCAGACGGCGTCAGAAGCTGAAGAGGACGGCGTCACAATCTCAAGGTGATGCCGTTGCAAGACTAACGTGGCCAAGACGAAACCCTAATGACGGCGACACGACGGCGTCACAAATCATAAGGTGACGCCGTCGCAAGTGTAATCTTACATATAGAATCCGAATTTTTCAGTTTTAGTGGGTAGTCTTTTGAGTAAACTTTTGGAGTAAAACCTAAACCGAACCAAGGCTGTCTTGTATAGTATTTTAGGGTTCCAAACCCTATCTTACACCAAGATAAGTTCTTTACTTCCTTAATTTAATTATGTCTTTAATTATTTGTGTGTATGCTTGCATGTTCTCCATGTCCGGCTAATGTATTCGTGTGTTTGCTTAGGGAATATGAAACTTAATTATTGAATATTGATTGGTTGTCTCTTATCTTAATTGTTAATGATCTAGTAATGCTATAGGTCATTCGTTGTGTAGTTAATGCTTGATTAAATCTTTGTGAACCTTAGGCTATAACACCTAGAGTAGTTGTAGGCTAAACCATCCGAAGAGTGCCTTAGAGTTAGAGTTTATAATTCCTAGAGATTTTGTAGACGAGACCCTTTGGTAAGTTCAAAGAGTTAGGGATAAACGCATACCCTACGACTTTAGACACACAACGCAATTAAGAATAAGGACGTGACAATTCAACCATCAATAGGAGATAATTAAGGAGTAATAAAACCTAAGTAAACACATCTTTTAACCATCATACGAGCACATAATAATTATACATAGACTACCACCACCTTAGTTTAGATAATTAGATAGTAGAAGTAATCGGTAGAAATACCAACCCCCAAATCCAAACCCCGAGATTCGTACCTTTCCATTTTCTAAAAAAACATAAAAAGATAAAAAATAATCTTCTTCAACCCCAACCTTAGCGTAGTAACTTCTTACTAGCATTCCTATTCCCCTAGAGAACGATATCATTTCTCGTGGCTTACCCTAATACTACACTACAACGATTAGGTTCACTGCCTAGGGTGTTGAAAAACTTGCTCGACGAAAAGGAAGTTCCTTTGACCCCGAAAGCGCTGCGTAAGCATATCAATTACCTTAAAGTTCACATGACCTAGCCTTCTATGCCATAACATAGATTCATCCAAAAAATCTGTAGCAACTAAACATGTAAAATTGTCTTTGGGCACTATGTTCTTCATCTTGACACTGTAAAGATTGCTTTCCTAGGAAACTTAAGTAGAACCTAATCATCACTAGGCAACTTAAAGTTAGGAGATAAAACCAAGCAATCAGTATCTGTGAATAGAACAAAATTCCTCTTGTTACACATTTGTGACACACTTAACATATTGTATTTAAGTTCCTTCACATAGTACACATCTTGAAAGTCCAAATTACCAGTCTTGATTGTGCCTTTACAAGTAATCCTTCCACATATTCCACCTCCAAAAGAAACATATCCTCCATTCAAATCAGTGAGGTCTGAAAGACATGATAGATTTCCAGTCATGTGCCTGGAACACCTACTGTCTGAATAGCCAAGATCATCATTATTGTTGGAATGTCCCTGCACACAAAATAAAGGAAATTAGTTCCTTTTGGGGACCTAAGCCATTACTGACTTGGATCTGCCTCGTGCATCAATGTAATCATATTTCTTGAGAGTAACTGATGCACTGTTGGGTTGAGTGGTCATTCTCACCCAACAAGCTGAGGGCTTAACAACATTGCCCTTGTTTCCCTTTGAAGCATTCATTTTAGAGCAAGTATGTTTCATTTTAGGCTTAAAAGTATTAACTTTTGGGCTATCAGTATTAAGTCTTGGCTCATAAGTATTAACCTTTTTCTTGTAAAACTTGATTTGTTCATCATAAGAGTTAAAGGTTTTTGCTGATTTAAAGGACCTTGGTGAAGTAGATGATGATTTTGAAAAGTTTCTTTTAGGTCTTTCATCAAATACTCTGGGTGGTGGTCTAGCAGTATTAACTGGCCTTGCATAATTCAAAGGTTTTATGCCAGTTTTGAGAAGAACTGCTCTGGGGGTCATGATGGGTTGAGGTCGCATAGGGTGTCTGCATTGAGCCTGAAGATGAGAGAAACTTCCACATACAAAGCAAGATTTGTTATAAATGACAAATTCATCTCCTAGTTGCTCAAATTTTAACTGGCTCTAGTTTCTTTTGTTACCTCTAGGACTTGATGACCTGTTTCTATACATCTCAGCATATTTAACTGGCTTTCTAACAGGTTTGTCAAATGATCTTACTGGTTTAGTGGCCTGTTCTTGCTTTGGTTTACTAGACTCTACACTAGCCTTTTTATTTTCAGATTCAGACACCTCAGGTAAGGAGGTGTCACTGGCACTTTCAAACACTTCATCAGTCTTTTCAGGGAAAGAACTTTTTTATTGCTGGGCCTCTAACAAATATGGGGTCCTGAAATTCTTTTAAGCCAGTGTGGGCAAGGTCTATACCAGGAGGTGAAGGGATACCTCTGAATGCTGGTGGAGTGGTCTTATATCCCATACCTGATTTGGCTTTGCCAACAAGAGCCTTTTCCAAATATTTATCAATTCTCTCAGAGTTATAATGTTGTGTATCTTTAAGTTTCTCAACACTTAACTCTATATTATCTTTAATTGTGGTGACTTTCTCTAATTCTTCTTTTAACACATTTATGGTGATGTCTTTAAAAGAGATTTCCCTATTAAACCTTAACAAGCTATTTAAGTTAGTCTGGTTAGAGTACATCGATCCAGCAATTAGGTTGTACTGTTTGCGAAAGGAAAATGGGGTTAACATTCTCAAATCAATTGATGAAGGACCTTATCAGATTGAGACTACAAGAGACACACTTGAAACTGCTGCGGATGGTACAGTGATCTTAGGTTTGGACAGACCAAAGACGTATGATGAGCTCAGTGATAAGGAGAAAAAGAGATACGATGCTGATATCAGGGCTTCAAACATTATACTTCAGGGTCTTGCAAAAGACATCTACAAGTTAATCAATCACAACACTGAATCCAAGGCAGTTTGGGACAATGTTAAGATGCTTCTCTCTGGTTCTGAATTGACCAAAGAAGACAGGGAATCTCAATTGTATGATGATTTTGAGAACTTTAAGATGAATCCTGGAGAAAGTATCACTGAATACTATGTTAGGTTCCACAAACTTGTGAATGATATGAGGAATATTAAAATGACCATGCCAAATATTCAGCTCAATTCAAAGTTTGTGAACAACATGAATCCCGAATGGCACAAGTTTGTCACCTCACTCAAGTTAACCAAAGGATTAAGGAAAACCAACTATGAGCAATTGTATGCCTTCCTACTTCAGAATGAGAAGCATGCTATGTTTGAACGAATGATTATTGAAAAGTTCAAATCTAATCAGGGAGAGGCAAGCTCATCAAATGACTCAACAGCATTCTACACAAATGTAGGAATTACCACCAAAGCCTCTCAAGTCATACCAATGGGAAATGGTAACCACAAACTCATTCCCGATCCAAGGTTCAAGCAACCTGATGCTGATGCAGTCATGGAACATTTCATCAATCAACTGGCTCTTATGGTTAAGCAAAATCTGAACCTTACTCCACACACTAACAATGAGATCGGAATTGCATCCAATCTACACAATCATGCTATTGTCAGAGATGGTAAGATCATGGTACTACCAGTGCAAGGAAGACAGTATGAACAAGGAAAAGGTGGAGTAGGTGGAGGGTATATGGCTAATCAGAATCATGGAAGGAATGCAAATCAAGGACAAGGAAAGCCAATCAAGTGCTACAACTGTGGTGGTGAAGGACATATTGCAAGGAACTGCACATCTCCAAAAGGCCCTCAAAATGCAGAGTACTTCCGGGACAAGATGCTGCTGGTGCAAGCTCAGGACAGTGGAGCAGTTTTGAATGAAGAAGGGTTGTTGTTTCTTGCTGAGGGAAATGCCAAAACATATGATACTGATGTGGATGAGCAGCTAATTCAGGAAATAGGTCACAATCATCAAAATGCTTTTCAAGTTGCTGACTGTGATGCATTTGACTCTGATGTCGATGATGAACCTACTGCCCAGACAATCTTCATGGCTAGCATTTCACCAATGGTCTCTCCAAAGGTCTCATCACCACAACAGGCTGGTCCATCTAAAGATTCACTAATTTCAGAGGTATTAAAACTATACGATGAGGTTGATGATCAAAAGATACATAACAAAGTACAATCTCATGAAACTTATGAATCAGATATAGATAATGTGGGCAATAGTAATATTGTCCCATATGATCAATATGTGACACAAAGTGAAAGTGAGATTGTACCAAGTGATGCATCTTCTGCAGTCAATGATGACTATGTTTTTGATGAATACACTGCATGTGCCCCTGATGATTCTATTATCTCTGAACTGAATGCCTATAAAGAACAAGTTGCCATTTATGAATAACGTGCTAAGTTTGAGTTAACTACCCGTGAGCAGGAAATGGATGACCAAATGCGTACAATTATTAGAAAAAGTAATTTTAGAGAAGAAGTGTTAAAACAAGAGTTAAACTCCTTACAAGAAAAGATTTCTAAAACTGTTAAGCAAAAGCAAGAACTCCAAGATAATGTTAAAGTTCTTAAACAAGAATTAATGCTAAGGAATTAAAACATTTGAATGACTTTTCCAATCTAAAAACTTTGAAAAACAAGCTTGAAAATAAGTTGTACGTACAAGGGAATACCATTCAGACTGCTCACATGATCACTAAGCACAGAGTCTTAAGCGATAAGCATAGTATTCCCCTAGTAGAGAAGCCAAATCCCGAGTATTGTAAAAAAGCTAAAGCTTTCCATACGATTGTATATGATGGTAATGAGATCCTCAAGCCTAGGCAAACACCATCATGTATTGGAAGCACATAAGAGGATAGAAAATTAGAAGATGACTCTAGGGAGAAAATGGATAAGAAGCTAAATGATCCTAAGTGTAAAAAGAAAAATATAACGATCAAACCCCATGATTACACTAAGGAAAACTGGATTTCCCTGAACATGTTTAAGCCTCAAACTCAATTAACCCCAGAACAAATTTTTTGGAAGAAAGACATGGATAAGCAAAAAGAAAATGTACTTGTTGAAACAAACACTCCCCTTAGCAAAGTGCCTGCAGCTACTGTGTATCCTCCGAATACACCAATGCATTTAGTTCCTAGAACTATTTCCACTAATAGCAAGACTTTAATCAGCCTGTATGTTGTTTATCAACTATTCATTGATTTTGAGAAGACATGTAAGAAGAGAATCACACCTACAGGGATAACTGAAGGGGAAAGGGGTTTTGAGCAAACTAAAGAATGCTATTTAACTGAGGTCATACCTTTCTTTAAACAATTAAAAGGTCAATTTGAGAGTCTTCAAAAAGGGATAGACTCAGATATTAAAGAAATGGAAAAGGAATTTGATGCAATGATAGTTGAGGTCAATGATTATGAACGGGAACTCAAATATAATGAAATTGAAAGGAAGAATCTGCATATCTTAAATGAGAACTTAGTATTGAGTTGTGTGGCTCAAGATGTGTTTTATACTGTTACTAAGCATTCTATTACTGCTTCTCAATTTCATGAATTATCTGTTGCTTTGAAAGTTTCCCATGATCGTGTCATTGAGCTTGAAAACAAAAACTCAAAACTAAATGAGAAAATTGACCAGGATGATCACGATAATTTGGTAAAAAATTTTTCTAAGCTAGAAGTTGAACATTTTGATTTGCAACTAAAATATCATCATCTCAAATAAAATGTCAAAACCTCAAACATCAAGACATCCTCAAATGTTCCAGAGTTTGATGCAGTTTTTGAAATAAACAAACGTGACGAACAGATTCAAGCTCACCGTAACACGATCAGAAAGTTGAAAGCCCAAATTTCACAATTAAAGGGTGAAAAGTACAATGTGACTGGCTCTCAAATGCCTCCTCCTTTATATTCTCTATTTTCTCAAAACTTTCTTCTTCAAAACATCATTAACGTATTACAACAAGAAAATGAAAAGGTCAAACGACACTTCAAAGAGTTATACGATTCAATGAAAGTCACTCGTGACAAAAACAATGAAAAAATAACTTTGTTACAAAAGGAAATTGAGAATCTGAAGAGTCAGGTAAAAGGGAAAATGCCACTTGTTTTGAATGAGAATGTTGCATCAAAGTCATCTGCAGATTCTAAATATACTGTGACTGTTAAATACATTCCTCCCCATCTTAGAAATAACGAACTTGTGTTTCATAACTATTTCTTTCAGCTTAAGGATAGTCTAGAATGTCTCCGTGAGATTGTAGAAGAGGATCATAAATAAGCCACTTGATAGTGAAATTAGGTTTGCTTGCATACAGGCCAAACGATCTCAGGAGCTGTTAGAATGTTTAAGAGCAACATGCCCTAAACCCTTATGTGAGAAAGATAAATCTGTGATGCCTTGTTCTATGCCTAGTGCTAAGTATGCAAGTCATTCTATGCCCAGTATTAAGAAAGTGAATTTTAATATGCCTTCAAGTAGCTCAGATCCCAGCACTTCTATGCCCAGTATTAAGAAAGTGAATTTTAATGTGCCTTCAAGTAGCTCAAATCCCAGCACTTCTAAAGCTGAAATGCAAAAAGTAGCAAAACCAACTAATGTTCCCATTCCCTCTACAGGAGTAAAAAGTGACACCAAAGCGAGCAGGTCAAAGCCTCAAGGCAACACAAAGAATGATAGGACCTTGAAAGCTAGGAATGTTCAGTGGAAGAGAGTAGAATATCACCTTAGGAATAATTTGAATAAAATGAATCGTGTTGATTCTAGTGTTAGCTCTAAGGTGCTGTAATTAATACGAATTCTGCTACTTTTGGCAAAACATGTAATGATGATTGCTTGGTTTCTGTTACTAATCATGTATGTGGTGTGAATGATTTGATTAATGCTGTTAAATACCCAGTTAAAATTGTTAATGCCAAAAATCAAGCTAAGAAGGCTAGAAAGCAAAGGCGGAAAAAGGTTAGAAAACATTGGAAACCCACAGGAAGAAAATTTAGTAATATAGGTTATCAGTGGATACCTACTAGCCACAAATTTAATCTTAATGAGTTGTGCCCTAAATTTTCTAAGTCAATGCCCATTAGGAAATGGATGCCCACTGGTTGAACTATACCTTTAAGAAGTGAACATACTTTGAATAGATCTACTGTTTTTACTAGCCCGGCATCTACCACTAATGATTTTATTGACTCTGTTTCTGATGTGGTTGTTCCAATCTCTTTGTCTAACGAAGTGGAACCCATTATTGCATGGGGATCCCAATTATCCAGTTATTAATTTTTGTCTGTGTTCAACTGCAGGTCGTTCAAATCGTTCTGTGGTACTTGGACTCAGGCTGTTCCAAGCATATGACTGGAGATCGCTCGCGGCTCATGAACTTCGTGAGCAAATTCATCGGGACTGTTAGATTCAGGAACGACCATTTTGGTGCAACTATGGGTTATGGAGATTATGTAGTTGGTGACAGTGTAATCTCTAGGGTATATTATGTTGAAGGTCTTGGTCATAACTTGTTCTCTGTTGGTCAATTCTGTGATTCCGATCTAGAGGTGGCCTTTAGAAAACATACTTGTTTCGTTAGAGAACTTGATGGTGTGGAACTGTTAAGAGGAACACGTGGTTCAAACCTGTACACAATCTCTATCGAAGACATGATGAAGTCTTCTCCAATCTGCTTGTTGTCAAAGGCTTCGAAAACAAAGTCATGGTTATGGCATCGTCGTCTCAATCACTTGAACTTCGGCACCATAATGATCTTTCCAGAAAGGACCTTGTAAGAGGCTTACCCAGATTAAAGTATGAAAAAGATCATCTTTGTTCAGCATGCCAATTGGGAAAAAGCAGGAAATATGCCCACAAACCCAAACCTGCAAACTCAGTTATGGAAGTTCTTCAAACTCTTCATATAGATTTGTGCGGACCAATGAGAGTGCAAACGATAAATGGGAAGAAATATGTTTTAGTCGTTGTTGATGACTACTCTCGATTTACTTGGGTTAAGTTTTTAAGGACAAAGGATGAAACTCCAGATGTCATCATCAAACTTATCAAGCAGCTGCAGTTTCGACTTAACAAGACTGTTAGAATTATTCGAACAGACAATGGCACTGAGTTTTTTTAACAAATACTTAAGTTAATTTTATGAAAGCATTGGAATCAGTCATCAAAGAAGTGTCCCACGCACGCCTCAACAGAATGGTGTAGTTGAAAGACGAAATCGGACCCTTGTTGAAGCTGCAAGAACTATGCTAATTTATTCAAAGGTTCCAATGTTTCTTTGGGCTGAAGCCATTGCCAATGCTTGCTACACCCAAAATCGTTCACTCATACACACCACTCATGGAAAAACTCCATACGAACTTGTCCATAAATGAAAACCTGATCTCTCCTACCTTTGTGTATTTGGTGCTTTGTGCTATCCAACGAATGATGGTCAAGATTTAGGTAAATTGAGAGCTAAGGCGGACATTGGAGTTTTTGTGGGTTATGCATCAAACAAGAAGGGTTACCAAATCTACGACAAAAGAACTCGAGATATCATGGAAACTATTCACGTCACGTTCGATGAGCTGTCTGGGCAAATGGCTCCAGGACAATCATGTTCTGGACCCGCATCACAATCTTCATCAAGTAGTCCCATTAGTTCTTCTCTTGTACAAAATGCGTCAGCAGCAACTCCATATGTACCCCCTTCAGAAGATGATTTGAAGAAATTGTTTGATCCAATGTTTGATGAACACTATGAGCCTATTGCTAATGATCAGTCAAATCCATCGACAGAGGCTGCTCCTATCCCTGTCAACGTAGATAACCCTTCAGTTTCTATGTCATTTTGTCAAGAAGCGCCTACTGCTGATCACTCAGTCTCATCATCAAATCCTAAATCATCGAGTGTATATCATGGAATTATTTCTGGCACATATGATGGAGATAACCCCTTTGCTACTCCCGAAGATGCTCCCTTTGAGAACATATTTGCTCCTGAACCATCATCAGAACCATCTTCATCAGGGGAAAATGACTCTGCTACTTCAGTTCCTCTACAACAACCACACAAACACCTTAGAAAATGGACACTTGACCATCCATTGGACAAAATCATTGGAAACCCCTCTCGTACAGTATCCACTCATAAAAAACTTGCAACTGATGCCTTATGGTGCTTCTTCAACTCCGTACTATCTAAGATCGAACCAAAAGACGTTAAAACTGCCATGAATGAAGATGGATGGTTCAATGCGATGCAAGAAGAAATTCATGAGTTTGATCGACTAGATGTATGGGAACTAGTACCTGCTCCTGACTGTGCTATGATCATTGCTCTAAAGTGGATCTTTAAAGTAAAACTTGATAAGCATGGTGATGTGTTAAAGAACAAGGCTCGATTAGTTGCAAAAGGATACCGTCAAAAGGAGGGTATTGACTTTGAAGAATCATTTGCTCCAGTTGCACGTATCAAGGCAATCAGAATCTTCTTGGCTAACGTTTCAAGTAAGAACATGGTAGTCTATCAGATGGATGTAAAGATGGCTTTTCTTAACCGAGATCTTAAAGAAGTCATACACGTCAGCCAACCTGAAGGTTTTGTGAATCTAGAGCATCCTACTCATGTCTATCGCTTGAAAAAGGCTCTTTACGGTTTGAAGCAAGCTCCAAGGGCATGGTACGATACGCTATTAAAATTTCTTCTATCTACTGGATTCAGCAAAGGAGCAGTTGATCCGACATTGTTCACCAGAAAGTTAGGCAAACACTTAATCCACGTTCAAATCTATGTTGATGATATTATTTTTGCCTTGACTGACCCCAATGAATGTGACCGTTTTTTCTAAGGAGATGGGCTCCAAATTTCAAATGTCAATGATGGGACAAATGTCATTTTTCTTGGGATTACAAATTTTACAAAGTCCCGCAGGCATTTTTATCAATCAATCTAAGTATGCAAATGAGATTATAAAGAAATTTGGATTTGATTCTTGTGACCCTGTTGACACTCCCATGGTGGAGCGTACTAAACTGGATGAGGACCTCTCAGGGATCATGGTTGACCAGACTAAATATCGTAGTATGATTGGGTCCCTGATGTACCTTACTGCCAGTAGACCAGACATTCTATTCGCTGTATGCATGTGTGCTAGATACCAGGCTAAACCTACCAAAAAACACCTTGAAGCGGTTAAACGGGTCTTTCGGTATCTCCAAGGAACCATCAACATGAGACTTTGGTACCCGAAGGACACCGGTATGTCACTAACAGCCTATGCAGATGCTGACCATGTAGGATGTCAAGATACACGTCGAAGCACGTCAGGAGGTGCTCAGTTTCTGGGTGATAAGCTTGTGAGCTGGTCTTCAAAGAAACAAATAAGTACTTCTATATCCTCTACAGAGG
Organism: Chrysanthemum seticuspe; assembly: GCA_019973895.1. Classification (NCBI taxonomy): domain Eukaryota; kingdom Viridiplantae; phylum Streptophyta; class Magnoliopsida; order Asterales; family Asteraceae; genus Chrysanthemum; species Chrysanthemum seticuspe. Next base: position 346,771,425 of record BPTQ01000006.1, read on the forward strand.
CAGAATACATAGCCATGTCATCTTGTTGTGCTCAAATCCTATGGATGAGATCCCAATTATCTGACTATAGCTTTGAATTCAGTAAAATCCCTCTGTATTGTGATAACAAAAGTGCCATTGCTCTCTCATGCAACAACGTTCAACATTCAAGAGCAAAGCATATTGACATTCGACATCATTTCATCTGGGAGCAAGTGGAGAACGGTGTGGTGGAACTTTATTTTGTGAGGACTGAATACCAGTTAGCAGACATCTTCACCAAAGCTCTTCCTAGAGAACGTTTTGAGTTTATCCTTCCACGACTTGGTCTAAAGAGTCTACAACCGGAAACACTCAAACGTCTTCAAGAGGAAGACGAGGAGTAAAAGTTTTTCTTCATCCATCTCTTGTAAATATTTATTCAAAAAAAACAAAATACAAAATTATAAAACCCACAAAAGAAAATAGAAAAATATAAAATTTCAAAAAAATCCATAAAAATCAGAAAATCTTTGAAAAAGCTAAAAATATATTTCCCTTCTTTTCTTTTATTCGATTTCATCTACGGTCTTTGTGTTGTCATTTAAAGAGTGAAACGGGTCTTTAGATGAAGTTCGGATGTATATAATTTATTTAAAAAAAAGTTGAGAGAAAGAAAAAGGGCAAATTATGAAAAAAAGTATCATACTTGTCATCATTTGCTTTTATGGGTAGCGAACAAATTTTTTTGCTTTTGTGGGTACTATACTTTCAAATCCATCCTCTTCGGGGTATTATGTGACATTTTTGCCCTTCGGGAGAAATAAAATTCTATTAGCTAAAAGGGGCAAAAATGTCCAAAAATTTCGCAAAATACCCTAAAGAGGATGAATTTAAAAGTATAGTACCCATAAAAGCAAAAAAATTTGTTCGCTACCCACAAGAGTAAATGGTGTCAAGTATAATACTTTTTTCTATCATTTGCCCAAAGAAAAACAAAAGGTTTATAGTCATTTCTGACTATACCCCGTTTTTAAAAGTAAGAACAGAGCCATGCTTTATCTTATTTCTCAAGTCTCATGCTCTGATTCTAAAAACAAATGTTTGTCACCAAAAAGACAAATGTTTCCTTCACAAGTATTTTTCCTTCTATAAATTCTTCTGAAAAATATTTGTTATCTAATAAAAACTAATAAAAATAACTCGGATTCAATTTTTGAAAATCATATGGACTTGGCATTTGTCAAAATCTCTATCTCCCAATCAACAACTTATGTCATTGATTGAGGGGGAGAATGATTTCAATTAAATCAAAAGGTTATTTGTCATACAATTGGTTTAGACCAAGGCTTATGTCATGTTTTCAAAAGATACTCAAGCATGTTTAATCATTGGAGTTTAAAGTCTCAGATTTGATCCTTATCGGTTAAATGTTTTCATAAGCAAGTCACAATTCTACTCAAAAGCTTTCGAAATCAATTTATATCTATAGATATCACAAATCTTAAATGACTTGAAAATTGTGATCGGGGGAGAATTTGTGATTTAAATTGGATTTAAACTGATAATTCGATAAATGGTTTTATAATGGATTAGCAAGCTCTCCTCCCTACATGTGCCAAACGATTTCAAATTTTCAATGCACATGTTAAGGGGAGAATCTATATCAAACCAAAAAGGATTGAAACGTGATTGCTTTGTCTCTAAGTGCAGGTTTTCCCTAATATGTGCAAAACACTTTCGAAACTCGATGCACATATTGAGGGAGAGGAAATTTTTTGAAAATCACATCCTTTCCCAAAAATATCTTTAACTGTATTTTGAAACACTAATTTTGATCAGGAAGGTGATGTCGATATTTTTAGAAAATATTGATCAAAGAAGTGAATTCTTCCTCTTGCCTCCATGTGCCAAAATGATTTCAAACATACGATGCACATGTTGAGGGAGAGCTCTTTTTCTGAAATATCAAAAACAATTCAGGTACAAAATGCTTTGATAATATATCACAAGTACCTGGATTGATTTTCAAATGGTTTTCAATTGGTTCCAATGGCAGAAAAGCAATACCAAAAAGACATACCAAAATTACTTTATGTATGCAGATATAAGGATGGTTTGGTTAGGTATTCGTTCTCACGATCCCGCCAGAGCCGGATGGATCTACCCAGGGACAATCCACTAGATAGTTGATAAGGTTTTAAAAGGTACCATTTTGAGGGGTCGTTTTAGCCCTTATTTGATCACTTTTGTATCCGTTATTGCTTAATATCGTTCCTTTTCACTTTTTAGGTCTCTTGAAGGCAAAATGCTGGAATGGCACTTATTTGGACGAAAAGGCACGAATATACGAAGAAAATGGCCAAAGTCAGAATCGAGACACTCAAAGCTGCTGAAAACAGAAGGCGACGGCGTCACTGCTTAACTGCGACGCCGTCGGAGGATTTTGCGACGGCTCAGAAGTGAAATTGCATGTTTTCGAGGGACGGCGTCAGGTTATAGAAGAGTAGACCGTCGCAACTTAGACGGCCTAGATGCGACCCAGACGACGTCAGAAGCTGAAGAGGACGGCGTCACAGGCATAAGGTGACGCCGTCGCAAGGTTAACGTGGCCAAGACGAATACCTAATGATGGCGACACGACGGCGTCACAAAACATAAGGTGACGCCGTCGCATATGTAATATTATATATAGAATCCGAATTTTTCAGTTTTAGAGAGTAGTCTTTTGGGAGTAAAACCTAAAACTGAACCAAGGCTGTCTTGTACAGTATTTTAGGGTTTCAAACCCTATCTTACATCAAGATAAGTGTTTACTTCATCAATTCAATTATGTCTTTGATTATTTGTGTGTATGCTTGCATGTTCTCCATGTCCGGCTAATTTACTTGTGTGTTTGCTTAGGGAATATGAAACTTAATTATTGAATATTGATTGGTTGTTTCTTATCTTAGTTGATTAATGATCTAGTAATGCGATAGGTCATTCGTTGTGTACTTAATGCTTGATTCATCTTTGTAAACCTTAGAATATAATTACCTGAGTAGTTGTAGGCTAAACCATCCAAAGAGTGCCTTAGAGTAAGAGTTTATTATCCCTAGTGGGTTTTGTAGACGAGACCCTTTGGTAAGTTCAAAGAGTTAGGGAGAAACGCATACCCTACAACCTTAGACACACAACGCAACTAAGAATAAGGACGTGACAATTCAACCATCAATAGGAGATAATTAAGGAGTAGTAAAACCTAAGTAAACACATCTTTAAACTATCATACGAGCACACAATAATTAGACATAGACTACCACCACCTTAGTTTAGATAATTAGATAATAGTAGAGTAATCGGTAGAAATACCAACCCCCCCCCCCCCCAAATTCAAACCCCGAGATTCGTACCTTTCAATTTCCTAAAAACATAAAAAAAGATAAAAAATAATCTCCCTCAACCCCAACCTTAGCGTAGTAACTTCTCACTAGCATTCCTATTCCCCTAGAGAACGATATCAATACCCGTGGCTTACCCTAATACTACACTACAACGATTAGGTTCACTGCCTAGGGTGTTGAAAAACTTGCTCGAAGAAAAGGAAGTTCCTTTGACCCCGAACGACGCGTGTAGCGTTATCAAGTTTTTGGCGCCGCTGCCGGGGAATAGAATAGCTAGTTAGTAGTCCACCTCGTTTAGGTTTCTTTACTGGATTCCTATCAAGTAAACTTTTTTTTTCTCATTTTTAGCTTCCTCATAGTCTATCCCCCTTCTTCGTGACCTTTGTTCGTAACACCCATCACTTTTCATCATGGAAGGTGATAACCAACCACCACTCATCAACCCACCACCAAATGACCCGCCAAGAGCCCGTACTCTTGGTGAATACTCAAGACCAAGCCACCTAGGCTATAGGAACACCATTGAGCTTCCCGAACAAGCCCAAACTGCGGCCCTGCGATCCGACACCATCCGGTTGGTGCAAAACGGATGTGCATTCCATGGGCTTCGTTCCGAAGATCCAAATCAGCATATTAGGGATTTCCTTAAAATTGTCAATTCCATCGACCTCGATGCTACTACTCGGGAGACCACGTGCCTGCGTCTCTTCCAATTCTCTCTACGGGACCAAGCTAGTAATTGGCTTGAGCGACTTCCCGCTGGCTCCATCTCAAGTTGGGATGATCTTACCTCTCGCTTCTTTGCTCAATTTTTCCCACCGGGGAGAACCACTAAAATTAGGTGAGACATCTTGACGTTTCAGCAACTCCAAGGTGAGTCTCTCTACAAAGCGTGGACTCGATTTAAGGAACTACTCTGTAGACTCCCCCATCATGGCATTGATCTTTGGCTTCAAATCCAAATCTTCTATGATCATACCGATTTCATCACTCGACGATCCATTGATCGAGCCGCCGATGGAAGGCTCAGCGACTTTAACGCAGAGAAATCTTGGGATATTATAGAGGAGCTTGCTGATCAAAGCTACGAAGATTGGAATGAATCTCCCGAAACTCCGATTAACGTAGTTAATGCCATATCAACTCCTTCTGAATCCTCCGATACCCTCGAGGAGCAATTGAGTGCCATTGAGAGAGGAATTGACTATCTTATGGAAAGGCAAAAAAGAGCCCCCGTACAAATTCCTCGAGAAGCTGTCAAATCCGCCAACCACCCCACACCTTCTTCGGAGTCCCCAAGTCGTGAGCAAAACCCAAGTTCCGAAAGGCGCTTCCGTTCTACTTCCCCAATACCACTTTCACCAAGCTTCAAGGATCAAATGAGGGAATACATGGCAGCTCATACGGAGAGATTAGCCAAATTTGAAGAGGAGGTTTATAGGCAGAGAGGGGAAATGCAAGCAAAAATGACGGAAATGATGAATTTGGTAATTGAATTTACCAAAACAAAGGTTCCCGAAAAGGTGCTCGTAAGAAGCAACGATTGCCCTCCCACTTCGTTTGTTAACGCCGTTTCCATTATGCCCGAGAATGCAAGGGTTGAGATGTGGAAAACTAAGGAAAGCAAGAAGGAGGAGTCTGTGCCTAATGATGAGCCAGAAACCATTGAGTACTACCTTAAGCACGAAATTAACAAGAAAACCATTGCAAACCAAGTAAACAACTTTAGGTACAATGAAGTTCTTAGGGAAGCCCATGAAGGAAAAATGACGGAAGAAGAGTATGACGCCTTACCTATGGGACCTCTGTATGAGTTGGTTATAAAAAAACCGTTAACAAGAAAACGAGACACCACAGGGAATTTCGTGATACCAGTTAGCATCGGTGACATTGATAATATAAATGCCTTGGCCGATCAAGGGACCGATGTGAACATAATGCCATTATCAATCTATAATAAGTTAACTAAGGAGAAACCAGCCAAGGCCGACCTTAGACTTTCCTTAGCTAATCACACTTATGTCCACCCTGTAGGAATCGCAGTAGATGTTCTAATTGAGGTGGCTAACATCGTTTATCCTGTGGATTTCGTAATCATTGATGTTGAGGAAGATAAAAACGTACCCCTCATTCTTGGGACACCGTTTCTGGCCACCGCCAAGGCAACCATCAAATGCGGAGAAGGCATCATGATACTCAAAAGCGGGAAGGGGTATGCTAGGATACCCATCATCCCAAGATACCCTCTTAAGATCATGGAAATGATTACGGGTGGAAATCGAAAAGCCCCGGGCAACAATGTTAAAAAGAAGATGAATGACTGGGAAAAAGGGCTTAGAGACTTTATGGTTCAAGGATTGTATGCGACGTTGTGGAAACCCGATAAAAATTTAGGAAGCAATCCCACCTCGATACCTAAGGAACAAAAGGACCCTAAGGAATTTCTAAAGGGAGAAAAAGTGCTTTTGTATAGATCACGGATAAGGGCATTACGAGGAAGAAATAAACCAAGATGGTTTGGGCCTTTCACAGTTAAGGACACCAATTTAAAAGATAAAACCGTCACCATAATTGATAGCGTTGGCAAGGAATCCACGGTGAGCATACAGCGTCTACACCCTTTCGATGAAGGGAAAACGAAGGACGAAGAGGGTGGTAATGAGAAAACGTAGGAGTACGACTACGAGTCTAGCTACAAGACTCTTAAATAAAGAAAAGCGCTTCGTGGGAGGCAACCCATGCTTAATTGTTTGCTTGTTAGTGTCATATATCTTTTATTGATTGTTTATCCTCATGTTTAAATTTGTAAAAATGCTTTATCTTGTTTTTAACCTCGTCTTAATTGCATATAAAGGTATTTTACATAAGGGATAAGTGTAGGGAGGATTACACATGTTTTCAAAAGAAACGTAAACATGAGAATAACAATTAACTAAAAGATATATATGTTTGTTTGTTCGAGTCAAATGCTTGTATCGAGTCATAATGGATGTTTTTGCAGAAATTTTTGCAGATTCTAAAGATGTAAATTTTCCAGAATTTTTTCCAGAAAATCGCAGACCAGTTTTTGTCAGGACAACCTGACGGTGTCAGGATTGCAACCTGACGGCGTTAGGAAGGAGTAAAAACATTAGATCACTTTTTCTCGTTTTCTGAGCTACTTATAAATTTTTGGAATTTTCCAGATCTTAATTTTCTTAGAAATTCTGTAAACATCCATTCCAAAAGCATTATATCCTAGTTTAAATCGAGTCTTATATATATTATTACCGCCGATTTTACGCGAAGGTTTCGTTTGTTTTCTTCAAGTGTGCAGGTTTAGTTTGTCAAGAAGAAGTTACACAAGATTGGAAGGAGCTTTTCATGCAATAATTCTTCTTGGAAAGGATTTAACCACCACTTTACACGGATCCTACCGAGCTAATCAGGGGAGTATTAGTTTCTTTCGTTTTTAATTACGTTCCATTATCATAACTTTGATACTTTCGGGGAACATTGGGGACAATGTTCAGTTTAAGTGTAGGGAGGGAAAATAAAACGGGAACTTTGAAACTATGTTTATCCTTGATTATTTGCTTTGTCCAATTGTATTTGTGTAATAAACCATGAGAAAATGTCGGTTAGGGTAATTTTGGCACCAAATTTAAAAATTTTCATGACATATAGGAGTGGGCCATTAGTCTTAACAAAAGCGTCTCACGGATAGGAAGTTGCATGACTAGCACACAAACCCTTTACCACCTAAATTCCACCCAAAATGTGAGGATCGCCCTTAGATTAGTAGGAATTTAAAGCATTCATCTTTAATGCTTAGAGTGCGAACCGGTAGTATATTAGATTATAGAACTTGTTTTGTGATGCATTCCGAGATCGCTAGTGAGACTACACTTGTGTAGTTAGGAATAACTAAATGATAAGAGGCATTAGGATAACCCTTGTTTGATACCTGTAATATAATTACTTTTTCCACATCGGTTGAGTAATTCCCCCACACCCTTTGCGTTGTACTCATCTTTAGTACACGATACCCCTAGTTAACCCCTCAGAGCCTATCCTTTTCGCGGTTCTCGTGATGTTTCAATTTTTTCCGGAATATCAATGAAGAGCATTGTTTACACCCCACCCCCAAATATACACCCAAATCGCCTTAGCCTACCCTTTATGCACTCACTTTTAGTGCAAATTTTTGTTATCACCCTAAACCCTTAGTTCAATTATCTGGTTGCTTGCATGAGTTGCTAAGTCGAGTCATATCCTTTGTATACAGTTTTGGGACGATTGGGATTCATGGGAAAAGTTAAAGTTTATGAAATGACGGGAAGGGAACGTTAAATTCAAATTCCCTTTGTTTGCATAATACTGTACCCCAAGTGTTTTGATCTTTTCAATTCAGGTCAAATTAGTGTTAGAGTAATAAAAACTCAAGTGTAGGGATGTGCCTATAAATCCCTATCATTTTGAAGTGACCGTAGAGGATGGTAGAGTAAAAGTGTATGAAAAAAAAACATCCGGGCTACCATCCTACGTCTATCTTTTAAATTTATGTTTGTTTATTTCCGTTACCTAGAGTTTTAGAGTGTCGAGTCTTGGCTTAGCAACGCCATTCTTCGTATGCATTTAACATAGAGATTTTTGACTTTCCACCACTACATAGCCTATCCCACCAAACCCTTTATTTCCCTACCGTAAGCCTAATGTTACAACCCTTTAAAAGACCTCTTTGATAGTCTTTCCTAGGTGCTTACGCCAAAGCGATGGAGGTTTGATCTATTCTCAAGCCTATGGTAATCTATGTACTAGGACCGGTTAATGAGTTTTTATCTTCCATTTCCCATTTGTTATGTTTCATATACACCCGAGAGAGATGTGAGTATCCAAACACCCCATGTGAGGCGCTAGTATGTAATTTCCGTGCTTGTTATGACTTTTGCGGGGCTTATATGTGTTGTGGACCGTTTTGAATCAATGCTTCATGACCCCTAACTTATAAATTAATTGGCTAAAAGCACATTTGCTTGAGGACAAGCAAATAACAAGTGTAGGGATATTTGATAAGGTTTTAAAAGGTACCATTTTGAGGGGTCGTTTTAGCCCTTATTTGATCACTTTTGTATCCGTTATTGCTTAATATCGTTCCTTTTCACTTTTTAGGTCTCTTGAAGGCAAAATGTTGGAATGGCACTTATTTGGACGAAAAGGCACGAATATACGAAGAAAATGGCCAAAGTCAGAATCGAGACACTCAAAGCTGCTGAAAACAGAAGGCGACGGCGTCACTGCTTAACTGCGACGCCGTCGGAGGATTTTGCGACGGCTCAGAAGTGAAATTTCATGTTTTCGAGGGACGGCGTCAAGTTATGGAAGAGTAGACCGTCGCAACTCAGACGGCCTAGATGCGACCCAGACGACGTCAAAAGCTGAAGAGGACGGCGTCACAGGAATAAGGTGACGCCGTCGCAAGGTTAACGTGGCCAAGACGAAACCCTAATGATGGCGACACGACGGCGTCACAAAACATAAGGTGACGCCGTCGCATATGTAATATTATATATAGAATCCGAATTTTTCAGTTTTAGAGAGTAGTCTTTTGGGAGTAAAACCTAAAACCGAACCAAGGTTGTCTTGTATAGTATTTTAGGGTTTCAAACCCTATCTTACATCAAGATAAGTGTTTACTTCATCAATTCAATTATGTCTTTGATTATTTGTGTGTATGCTTGCATGTTCTCCATGTCCGGCTAATTTACTTGTGTGTTTGCTTAGGGAATATGAAACTTAATTATTGAATATTGATTGGTTGTTTCTTATCTTAGTTGATTAATGATCTAGTAATGCGATAGGTCATTCGTTGTGTACTTAATGCTTGATTCATCTTTATGAACCTTAGAATATAATTACCTGAGTAGTTGTAGGCTAAACCATCCAAAGAGTGCCTTAGAGTAAGAGTTTATTATCCCTAGTGGGTTTTGTAGACGAGACCCTTTGGTAAGTTCAAAGAGTTAGGGAGTAACGCATACCCTACAACCTTAGACACACAACGCAACTAAGAATAAGGACGTGACAATTCAACCATCAATAGGAGATAATTAAGGAGTAGTAAAACCTAAGTAAACACATCTTTAAACTATCATACGAGCACACAATAATTAGACATAGACTACCACCACCTTAGTTTAGATAATTAGATAATAGTAGAGTAATCGGTAGAAATACCAACCCCCCCCCCAAATTCAAACCCCGAGATTCGTACCTTTCAATTTCCTAAAAACATAAAAAAAGATAAAAAATAATCTCCCTCAACCCCAACCTTAGCGTAGTAACTTCTCACTAGCATTCCTATTCCCCTAGAGAACGATATCAATACCCGTGGCTTACCCTAATACTACACTACAACGATTAGGTTCACTTGCTAGGGTGTTGAAAAATTGCTCGACGAAAAGGAAGTTCATTTGACCCCGAACGACGCGTGTAGCGTTATCAATAGTGTAGAGTCCTTAGGTATGGTGAAAAAAGGAGAAAAGTGAGATATGGGAAGAGTGCCGACTGAGAAAGAGCTAGAACTGGAATAAACCCAACAAGGTTCTAGTTATGAAGTCTCGGTAAGCACTGAAGGGGTTGAAGAATGAAAAAGAATTGAATGAGAAATGGGTAAAAAGAAATAGCCCTCCAATAATTCAACCTTAGGGCAGAAACCGGGTTCAATGCATATGCTACTGGTTTTTACCAAGGTAACACTGGTATTGAAGACAAGACGTCATGGACCCAGTGACGCACTGCACTACAACTTCCCAAGCTACTCAATTTCCTCTTTAAAGGACTTGTTTCATTCTCACGGGGAACCTACATTATCTATCGACTTTCTCTTAGAGATGGTTGATATTGAAGAAGGATACCCTCTCCCTAGTCTCCGGCATAGGAACCAAATGTGCACTATTGAGTCTAGAGCCACGAGATCATCTAATAAATCTCATTAGGACACAATCAATGAAGACTCACTGTTTCACACAATGTAGAAAGTGAGAATATATCTCATGAGTCCTACGCATTATCCTTGTGGTATTGCCAGAACATCTGAGTGATATGCCAACATACTCACAATGAAGATGGAAAGCCTTCTAGAGCCAACATCAAACAAGCTCTTGGTAGGTGACATGTGAGATCTATCCAATAGATCAACCATGTGACAACATAACAGAAACAATGGGGCGATTCAAAATTATGAATCAATCCTGGTTCAGGTAATTGATTGACGGATACCTTTGAAAAACCGGTCGTTGTGCTTAAAATTCTTTTCTCTAGCACATCGACTGTGTATTAATATTTCAAAAATAAAAGGTGTTTATGATTGATAATTGATTTTCCTTAAAACATTCGTTGTATTGCAAAAACACTTTATTGAGCAGTACACGATTGTTTTTCAAATCTCTTTTCATCAATCAGTGAATCTCAAATTCGCTGGTTCACTCACTCCGTGTTGTCTTCTTTGAGACGTTCCGGTTTGAGAACGGCTAGAGCAGCTGCGAAACCCTGTCAAGGAGATTCTTCAGAATCATACCTGATCACAGGCAGTTTTTGTACTAATCAACGGGGAACCGTGGGCCGTGTACCTCAATTCAACGAAAGTGATCAAAGACACTTTCTGTGCTTTATTGCTAACTGTTGTATGCAGGTACACCCAACGTTTGTAGCTGATCAAAATGGAGAGGTCAATCCATATCCTCATGCTCACACAACACATTCATCCCTAAAGAAATCATGATAAATGCATCAACGACTCTGATATTCTCACTCCGTACTTCTGCTACGTTGCTGCAAATATCATGAATCAACTAAAGCTTCCGCTACTCTGATCAGAAGAAATCATAATCCATAATATGAGCATGTCGGTTCAATGTCACAACTTCACATAATGTCAACACCACAAAGGAAGAGTCAGAGATTTATGGAAGCTGATGATCTCAAAGCAGGCTCAAAACTCATCATCATGTAGATCAGCTAAAGACCTCCACTTGGATTAATCAAACATGCAAAACATGAAGAATCAAAGACTACGGGCTATAGAGCAAAGAACTTTAACAAGAATCCAAGAACAATCTTAATGTAATATCTGTTTGTATTCAATGTAATTTGAGGTGACCTCCCTTAGGGGGAGATTGTTAGGATTTAGTAAATCCAGTTATTAAAGTGTCGGTCACCTCAAGTATATGTAATCGTTAGAAAGCTCGTAGTCGTAGTTATTAAAGTTAGTTAGTATTTAGTTAAGTAACACCGTGGAGGACGGACGGGTCTTTACCCACTATATGCCTGATCCACAGCCCGTAGATGGCGTTTTATGTAAGGTACTATAAATACCCTCTACCTCCCAAGGTAGAGGGTTGGAGCTCATAATAAGATTTTACTTTCTCTCACTAAGTTCCCAAACCTATAAACTTTCTCTCTCTAAAACCTATAGTGTACGCCCATATTAGCTATGGTTTGATGTGTTTGTGGAATCCAATATGTTACAACAATGGTGAAATTTGATTTGTTTTTGAAGATTAAGTTTTCAATAGTTTAATTGATTGATGATTTTGGTACAAAAAGTGAGAATGGCTCACCCAATTTGACGGACTGTGTGGGAAGTTTAAGGAGGGGAGCGCATTAAATTGGGATCCTAAAGAGGGAGGTTATTGCTTCAGCGCTGACCAAACTCTCCTCTTGCTTGCGAGTCAAATTGGAGTTACCAAGTAGGCTATGCGTACAAAATCATCTTAAGGGCGAATTAGCTTAAATTCCATGCGCCACTTCGTTGGTAATTACCCGAAACAATAAGTGTTTACACTTATGCAAAAGTACGGTATAATGGAAGATAACTAAAGGTAAATTCCTTGATTGGCGAAACCAATACCTCAATCAAAACTTTGATAATTTGATCTTTATGAATTGGTAATAAAAAGTTTTTTATTAAATTTATGCTACAAGATGAATGCATGACATCTTTGTACATATTTGATTTGACCACATAAAATCAAAACTAGTACCCTTTATAAATTAAGGTATGTGCCATCTAATTAAAAGGAACACTTGAAGTTGCAATTTACGTCATGTCAGAACTTGGCGAGATTGTGATGGAGAGGTAAATATTTATGTAAAGTCAAACCTTACATGAACATATTTTCAGTTCTGTAAGTTAGACACTTAAATTGAGTAGGAAGTGAGACCTGAACTCAAGGCATAAGATGGGATGAAACATGTTTATATTTGCAATAGCGTTGGAAAATATAAATCCCATAATGATCTAGGAGTTGGAAATTGTTTACCAATTATTGTTCGACAGATTACCTTATTATATGCTTTCGTTACTCGCAGATCAACTGATGTAATGAACCTATGATAATTTGGATCCTAGTTTTCGAGAAAATTATATGGTTATATGTTTATATTTCCTTGGGTATATTTTATTTTCTTGAAAAGTTGTATTATCGAAAATACTAATACTTGAACTTTGTTCTGTAGAAATGGCTCAAAACAACGATAACACTAACACTGCACTAAGTTCTATGTTCAAAAGCTTTTTTGATCAAGAAAAGTTGACTGGCTCTAAGACATTCAATGATTGGCACCGCTCTTTGAGAATTGTCTGTAGAGTTGCTGATCGGTTGAATTATATGTACACGCCTTGCCCTGCTGAACCAGCACCTGACGCACCTCAAGCAGAAAAGGATGCTTGGAAAATTGAGTATAAGCGTCATAACGATGTAGCTTGCCTAATGTTGGGGACAATGGAACCTGCTCTCCAAAAGCAGTTCAAAAACTACTTCCCATCTACCATGCTCGATGACCTTCAAACTATGTTCGAGAAACCAGCTACTGTCGAAATTTATGATTTGATCGATGCATTACACAGCTGCAAGCAGGGAAAGGGTAAACCCGTAAGTGCTCATGTATTGGAGATGAAAGGATACATGGACCAATTAAGGGCACTTGGCAAAACTTATGAAAATAACATTGCTGTTAAATTGATCAATAGATCCCTTAATAAAGATTTCAATGGTTTTGTTCAAAACTTCAATATGCACTGCGTGGGGAAGACAGTTACTGACCTACACGCATTGCTAATTGACTATGAAAAAGGGTTACCTCAGAAGGTCCTACTCCCCAGATACTTGCTATTTAGGGTGGAAGGATAAATAAGCCAAAACCGCAGCGTGCGAACAACAAGAATGTGAAGGGCAAAGGGAAAGTTGATAAAGGTAAAAAGGTTATGGCCTATCAACCAGAACCCAATAAGTACCCTACTCTTAGGAAGGAAAATCCTAAAAAGGATCAAGTATGCCACCACTGCAAGATCGTTGGTCATTGGAAGAGAAACTGTGCTCTCTATTTTGATGAATTGCGGGCAAATAAGATGAAGTATGACGGGTCCTCGGGCGCCGGTTCTTCAGGTAACTTATTTGTAATTGAATTATTTACTCTAAATTATAAAAATTCCTGGGTATATGATACTAGATGTGGTAATCACATTTGTAATACACTGCAGAGGTTTAGAGTGGAGAGGAAGCTAGCCGATGGGGAGCAATATCTGCACGTGGGCAATGGGGCACATGCAGCTGTTGAAGCCATAGGAACGTTTAGTTTAGTATTGCCTTTGAGCTTAGTATTGTTATTGAACAATTGTCATTACGCACCTTCTATAATTAGAGGTGTTGTTTCCTTTTCAGTTTTGTTGGATGATGGTTTTGCTCATACTATTTCACGTAATGGAATTTCTGTTTCTTTAAATGGTATATTTTATTTTAATGTGATTACTGTGAATGGTGTGTTTGAAATTGATGTGATTGGAAATGAATCTAACAAATATAATAATTTGATGTTTAGCATCAATAAGAAAATAAAGTTGGACTTGAATTCTTCTTATCTTTGGCATTGTAGACTTGCTCATATAGGCAAGGCTCGCATGCAAAAGATACAACAAGAAGGGCTTTTGCAAAATATCAATGATGAATCATTTGATAAATGTGAGTCATGCATATCTGGGAAGATGACGAAGAAACCTTTTCATAGCAATATGGAGAGGGCGTCTGATCTACTTGGTCTTATTCATGCTGATGTGTGTGGACCACTTAGACATGTGTCAAAGAGAGGTGCTAGCTACTTCTTAACCTCTACTGATGATTTCAGCCATTATGGTTATGTTTATTTACTTAAGCATAAACATGAGGTGTGTTGGGATATGAAAGTGCTGAAGATATCAAAGTACTGAAGATATGAAAGTACTG